>JAUYWV010093767.1:0-14413 GCA_032274565.1 Nematoplana nigrocapitula
ACAAGGAAATATGGCCTGGAGATAAGTGCTGAATAGAGCAAGACTATGATTACAGGAAATTGTAAACTCAAAATCAATGAAGGCATCATGGTTGAAAATGAAAAATTAGAATTACGTAAAGTTGTTTAAATGTCTGCAAATGCGAAAGAGAAATATTATATCCAGAATAAGATGCTGGGGTTAAGTTGGAAAGAAATGAAGACCAATGATAGGGTCAGAGAGGAAACGAAGAAGAGATATGGGCATCTTGACAAATTAACAGATACAGTATATAGTAGCCAAGAGGGAACTGCGGTACTTCGGTCAAGTTGCCAGGACAAATAGCTATTTGGCTAACAGCATTGTGAGTGGACACACAAATGGAGAGGAAGGCCAACAGGAACATGGATGGAGGACTTAAAGGAATGGACAGGCTGCCAGATGCAAGAATCGACACAAAGAAGAAAACCCGAACAACGTGAAGGGAAAGTGTCAAGTCATGGGTACTCCAACGGCCTACAAGGCTACGCAAAATAATAATAATTATGATGATGATGAAAAATCTATTTTTGAATTCATCATTATATATCTTTCCTCGTTGTGAGGAGTCTGTTCTTTCCTTTGTCAATTTCTGTTATGAGTTATTCGATGGGAAAGCAGTCCCAGTCAATAGAAGGTTGCTCCCCTCGAATGCATGCAATAGGCCTAAGGTGGGAATATGCTATAGCAAATGAAATGATGGAATGTTTGACAATAACAATAGATAATGGATTACCAGGATCAAAACCTCTAATTATTAGCTGTATACCCACATAGGCATATATAGGCATCCTAACACAAACAAGAAAAACTTCAACAATGATATTGAAAACTTATTAGAAATACATGATGACTCACCTCATATTATCCTAAGTGATAACAATCTAAATTTATTTAAGTATGATGATGGCCCAAATGTTAGGGATTATTGTCACAACCTTCTAAGTAATGGATTTTACCCTACTGTAAACCTACCAACCAGAGTAAGTGAAAATTCTCATACGTTAATAGACCACTGCTTAGTAAAAACTATGATGACTTCCAAAATAACTACACAATTAATTACAACAAACATTTCTGATCACTTTCCTTTTATTTTATCCTTTGACAATAATCTGAGCACTCAACTCTATCAAGAAAATAGACTTCATAAAAGAGATTTATCAAATGTTGATATTGTTGGACTATTAGAATAAGTGAAAATTTAAAGTATAAGCACAATAAATGAACAATTTGATAGTGTCAACACCTCAATTTGTAAGATTCTAAATAAATATGTGCCTATTAGGCTTTTAGGAAAAAGTAAACAAAAACTACTTCAGAAGCCTTATATTAGTAAAGGGATTCTAAAGTCAATAAGACAAAAACAGAAACAATTTTATTGTTATAAAAATTCAAAAAATGTAGTAGACTACAACAGATATAAAACTTATAAAAATATAGTACTAAATCATCTCATTAATGAATCTAAAAAAGCTTATTATATTAAATTATTTGATTTAACAAAGAGCATGAAAGACACTTGGAGAAATATTAAGTAACTTACTGCTGGTAATAACAAAAGAAAAGATGTAATACCAACTACCACAACGGAAGAAGGTATACAAATAGAAAATAATTTAGATAAACCTAAGGCGTTTAATAATTTCATCAGTTCACTAGAACACAAAATTATTAGTAATAATCACTGTCAACCAGATCATTACAAGTCTTATCTAAAAGACCCAAATAAAACTTCTATATTTCTCAAAAAAATGGTCGGCAGATGAAATTACTAAAATCATAAGAGGATTAGATACAAGTAAATGTACTCTACCGAATGATATACGAATAAAATTATTAAAGTCTATCGCTCAGCCTTAGCCCATTGTTGTGACTCTGATTAATAACAGTATTAATATAGGTATTTTCCCAGATTCTCTGAAGATGGCAGTTGTATCTCCAGTATTCAAAACTGGTGAAAGGACATCAATGAACAGTTACAGACCTATTAGTATCTTACCTGTCATTTCTAAGATATATGACAAAGTTATTTGTACTAGATTAACTGATTTCTTGGAAAATTAAACAGGTTGAGCTGCCATCAATTTGGCTTTAGAAAAAAACGAAATGCTGAATTATGCATACAAACTCTAGTAGAAAACATAAGTAAGGGTTAAGAAGATAAAAACTACATCTGTACTATGTTTCTTGATCATAAAAAAACATTTGATCGTGTAAATCATGAAATTTTAATATCAAAGTTCAAATACCATGGAATAAGAGGAATACCTCTAGAACTTTTGAACATTTATTTATCCAATAGAAAACAATCAACCAAGGTTAACAATGTTTTGTCTGATAAAAGATCAGTTACTATAGGCGTAAATCAAAGATCCATTCTGGGTCCCTTGCTGTTTTAATTTACATAAATGATGTAACTGAAATATATGAAGCTAGCAAAATGCTTCTCTTTGCTGATGATACAACTGCAACAACATGTGGGGAAAATAAAACTGTGTTAGAAAATAAAACACAAACTATTTTAAATGATTTGCATGGATGGTTCAAAATAAATAAACTAAGTTTAAATTTGAGTTAGACAAACTTTATACTATTTAGAGCTAAAAACAAACCAAGATTGAATCTTCAATTTAAAATTGGAAATATAGTAATACAACAGGTATCACATACCAAATGCCTGGGTGTAATTATTGATGAAAGCTTAACATGGAAGCAACATATAGATATGTTAATGAAGAAAATATCTATAAAGTTAGGCATCGTGAAACATCTACAAAATAAAAGTAATAAAGCAATCCTTAAAATGTTGTATTATGCTTTCATTTATCCCCATCTCTGTGCAACTGTACAAACTCTATGGGGTTGGTCATATTTATGTCATCTACAAAAACTAATACTGCTACAGAAAAAAACAATCACAATAATAAATAAAACAACATAACTAACTCATACTAAACTTTTGTTTTGTCGAGGAAATTTATTAACTCTACAAAGTCTGATTAAGCTGAGAACAACCCTACTCTTTTATGATATCAAATCCGAAGTGAATCACCCTTTAAAATGCTACTTCCAAAGAAATCAAAATATTTCTGACAGACATTCCAATCACATCCATTTATCTTATTCAAGAACAGAGATGAGAAAAGAAACCATCTATGGAAATGGCATTTCTGTAGCAAATTTATACCTACAAAAATTTGAAGAAATTCAAAATAGAAACCTCTTAAAAGATATTTGCTTGATGAGCAAGTCTAAAGAGTTTTTTAAAACATAATATTTTTTAATTCTAAAGAAAATCATGCAGATTGTTTTTCCCTAATAATGTACATATACCCTCTACCTACAGTCCTGTATTTTCAATTAGAAGTACTATTTGTTGGCCAACGTTTTGTCCTAGTTTTGTTATATATGTTTTGCATCTTCCATTAAATATTAGTTAAACCGCATTTTATATTTTTATAATTATGTAAACCTCTCAGGAGAGCATGATGGCCTCGATCACTTTTGATGCCTGCCATCCTGCTCCACTTAGAGGTATATCATTGTGTGCGCCCTGTTCTCTAATGACGGAAGTAGGTTGAATCTGTTTATTAAAAAATAAAATATTATCTTCTCCAAAAAGATGTAGGACAGCAAAAGGAAGCTGGAGCACACGACTGCGTCATCAGTTCCTTTCTTCTTCTTTTGTTATCATCTGAAGCACTGCGGTCGCGTTTCATATTATCTAGACATTTTCAGGATTAAAGACATCGGGTATGCTCAATCATGAGCCCATTCCGGACGCTTTCCCCACTTCTGGTTTGAATATCTGAGACTGTCTGAAAACTAGGACACTTTTTCTCACGTATCCAGTTAGTTACAGCTGCTTGAAATTTGTGTCTTAGTTTTTTCTCATTGCATTTTTATTCCTGCAGTTTATTATTCTATTGGAGAGACATTTATATTTCCATTGTATAATAGTATGACGTTTTACTTATTGGTATAATCCTGCTTTCAAATACCGACTTATTGTGTTCTTGTCTATATGTTGAATAAAGTTAATGTTGCGTCAAGAAAGCGATTTCTTTTTCGAATAAGTAATGAGAGATACTGCGTCTATTTCTTTTAAAAGGAAACTACTCGTGTTCAGTGGTTTTAACTGACCCAGATATCGGATAAACGTCAAACGGTCGGTTAGTAGGAGGTCGCGGAATGTCCCAATTCCTCATTGGTTGGATTATATTCAGAAACAAATAACTTTGAAGCTAATACACCCGCAGATCTAACCTTATTAGAAGGCAACGATTGTATCGAACTTAATACATCGTATCCCTGTTTTTTTTTTATTTCGGCAGCCTCAACTTCACAAGCAAGTTTATCTGCATTCTTTTAGAGTCTCTCTCGGGGGTCATGTCTTGAAAGTTAGTTGTAGGAAGACAGTTCTTCTCTTCAAATGTATCTTGCGTGAAATGTCATTTATTGTCAGCTAAAATTATTCAACATTCTATTACCCATTGTAACACTGCAAACCTGAGACAATATAAAAATAACAGATTTATGATTTGTAGCAATGTACAGTATTTGTAATAGCATCAGCACATTTTAGCAAGATTCGCAGTCTTATGACCGCAAATGTCTAATTAAAGTATTTCAGATTTGAAAGAATTTGATCGAAATAAGCTATGTCTGCAAATCCGCAGTGGCAGAGTGAGAATCAGGCGAAACTTCTCAAATTACAAATTAAAAAGTGGAAACTAATTTTCTCTATGCAGAAAGGAAAAAAACGAACTGCGTACAAAAATAAGCGAATTAAGAAACTTACCATTCACACCTGCAAATATTTGGGAAGAGCCAGACATGGAGACAAGCAATCATTGCCTCAAAGATTTTGGTGTCAGTTAAACACTGAAACAGTGTTCTGATTCCATCAATAATGGCGTTCCTTCTTCTTCTTGTACCCAGGCGTTTTACATGTCGTCTGGCACACCGGACTAGCATAGGAACAGTATTGGTTCCTTTTCGCTGACCTTCTCCACTCTCGCATTTAGCTCAAACACTTTCAGATTGGCATCTATCAGATTCGGGTAACTGCTTAACAGGGTTCTATATGTCTTCGACACATGTCATCTTCTGCTTTTCCTTCCTGTTCTCTTCCGGTATGTGTCCAGTGCTAGGTCCTAATTTGAGCCCTTCACTAAGCTCTGAAAGGTTTGACTTTGTCTTGTCGTTGTCTTCAATCTGCTGTTACATTTTCGACAACACCGCAGTGAGTTCAACTTCTTTCTATTCACTCCAAGTTGATCTATTATTTTTTCAAATTTCTGCACCCTATTTCTTCGTAGTGTTGGTGAAGATAATAACAAAATCGCCAAGTCTAGTCTACGTGGATCAGTTATGGGGCTCATCACCTCCTGGCGATAATAAACTACGACCAGTCAAAGTTTGCTTCTTCAAATAGACACTCTCGGGACGAGTTTCTAAATTTTGGAAAGGCTTTATTATATCGAAAAGCAAAACTACTGTATAAAGATAAACTCATCTATTGAGCACCTACCCAAAAGGAGCACACTCGAGTGAAACTCATGTATGCACTGAAAAACTCCAAGGGAAAACAATTACAGAGACACGCCATTCGTTTCGGCTTAGAGGCAGTGTTGATAACTGGGCAGTATGTTTCTCAGTCGATTAGCAATCATGGGTAAATACAGATAATTCCCGGAGCATGAAAATTTTAATTGCGCGCCAAATTTTGTTTGAATTTAAATTTCCCGCCATTCCATGAGTCAAATTTACCTGTCCAATATTTAATGTACGTTCTATTCATTATTTACTTCTGATTGAACTAGAAATGGTGACAAAAGAAGGCCAACTACTCGTACATATGGGATTTTCGGAATTATAAAAGTTGATTCTATTTTGTAGTGTTTTAGCAAGATATACTTGTCCATTTGCTAGTAGACTGGTTGTTAGTTACAATTGCTTTTGGATATCTTGCACACAAATGAAGATGCCGGCAATATATGAATACACAGTTAGATGATATTCAGTTGCCAGAGAAAAAATAGCGATTCATTCGTCCGGAAAAGTGTCCGCATTAACGAGGCTTCACTCTACAGTTGGTATGTAAATTTATGCATTCCACAAAATGTGACCAAACTGATGTTGGTCATATAATTAAAAGATACAAACATTTCAAAACAATTGAAAATTTTAACAAGTCAGAGAACGCAGTCACGACGCCACCTATTTAAGAGTTCATTTGAGTTGAAATCGAATAGCGTACGGTAGACGCGGCTCGTACTCTGTACTCTATTAACTTGCTAATCTGACATCTCGATGCACTCTAACCTAAATATCAGCCAGGACATACTTTGCCCATTGTGTTTTCCCGAACGGCTTCCCGTCCGTTAATTTGAGATATCCGGACATGTGCTTGCTTAGTTTGGATACAACTTGGCTGAACTCGGGGAAAAACATACACCATGTGCGGAGTTGGAGAATATACCCTAGATTTCATAGTACCGAAAAAGTTATTTATGCATGATGAGAATTAGATGGGAAATGAGAGAGGGAGACACAAACAGAGAAACAATAAACATAATAAGAATTGTAAAACAGAAAAATAGAACGCGAAACACTCTGTGAAAGAATGTCTAAAAAGGGGTAAGAGAAAGCGAAAAGTAATGCTAGAACAAAGAGTGAAAGAGGAAAACAAGAAAAAAAAACTTGGAATACAAAATTAGACAAAGAGAGTACAATCGTGTAAGAAAGAATCATGCGAAAAAGGAGATCAAAATTTTAAGATTTTTCGTTAAATAATAGCAGACTGCATCCCTCTGTACTACTGAAATGAGGTCGAAACAGCGCTGTCATGTCCTCTTGTACTACTCATTACATGCCAGTAGGCTTTTTACGAGTATCGGTCTGCTTTCTTTAGACAATTAAATTAGTTCAATATATTTTACAATACCGCCATCTTTTCATTACATCTTATTTCTAAGCGTAAACTGTAGGGCTTATCTATGACGGCTAATGTACAGCATATAGTCACTCTTTGTGATGCGAGCCGAAATGCAATCGTGTTTGGAAAATGTAAAAAATACGTACTTCTATAGAAGGTAAAATTGAGAAATAATGTATTGCTTCGGCGCTTGTTTGCTAGTTTTTTTTCGGCACTTCAATATCCAATGACGTCGATGTCCATGTGACGTCAATATCGTTTGACGAGTTGAAAAAAGATAAGACAATTTATCATCAGGAGGGGATTTGATAAACACGCGCTAAAAGGAACCGGCCATATTGAATGCTTGTCGTTTTATATATTTCAGATTTTTAATTTATATATTTTTCAGGCAGCAGATCATCCATCATGCTCAGAACGGATGTATAGCATATAACCTTATATGAGAGAGTTTATGACGTAATTTTTCTGCGTCTTCGTAGCATTTCGAGTGTCTTCGGCATAGAAACAATGGGAGACATATTAAAAACAAAAGACAGCATCGTTCTGACTTCTGCGCTAACATTGCCAAACCATCGCACTTTTACTAATTGTTGCTGTATTATTTTGCTCGTAGTTTGTACTGTATCATCAAACTTATGGTTTCATATCAGTACTTGGATAAAGCCCCTTCATTATTATTATTATTATTATTATTTATTTTTTAAATTTCTATAATTTTTTCTTTTGTACCCTACAAGTCTGTCAAACTCTCTTTGAACAAATTCATTAATTATGTGTGCTCTGTAGTACATACCTGCCACTCTCAGGACTGTAGGATGAGGGGGTTCGAACGAACCACCATTTTGTATAAAAGATCACTTATAAATTTAACAAACAAAATTGACGTTTATGAAAAATGTGAAATATCTATGTATGTATGCATTTAATAAAATCATATCTAAACATAAGGCGGCTAATTTTACTGGCACAACCTAAGCCAAGATTTTGTAACGGTATTTTACTTATGGGTCGTAAATAAAGATTGTTGTTTTAATGTGTTAATTTAATTTAATTATCGGGATAGTCAGCAGTCGCCCATTTTGTTTATATCGATAAAAATAATTATTTCCGTGAACGCGTGTAAATGGGGGAACGATTACAAGAAGCAAAAGAGATGAAGAAGGAATACAAGAAATGTCGCACGTTACACACTTTTTTCCAGAACAACTATGATGAGGTTGTGTGCTTTCATTGTAACACTCATCCAAAGCGCATTTCTTTATCCTGCCTGTTGAGATATGTAATAATACTAGCGGAGGTATCCGGCGGCTTCGCTCGGAGATACATAGGGCAATAAAATATCAGAAAACAACTAAATTTTCAAGTAAATAATTTATTCTGATGATTCAGTAGGAAAAGCAGCATTATGTTGAGAGATACTTTCTTTGTCAGGGTCAACCCAATGGCTTAAAAAGCTGCCTAGTCACATACAGTAAATTAACCACTGTAGAAGTGACCTCTTGAAATGCAACCAATTTTACTTATAAATTCCGAGGTACACTACTCTCCTATTTATTAGTAGTAAAATAAAACCGTAGGATGTTTTTTCTAAATATCGCCAGTGTTTACCTGTTGTTATATTTTTTATTAATTATGCACTTTAAATGGGCCTATGTTACTCACAGTGAAACCCCGGTTCATTTGAGACCCTTTGCAACCCTCTGCCATGTTCCGTTCTCGAGTTATAAGCGTACAGAAGGACATAGCGACAGATCACCACAAATAATATAGTTATAAATTTAAGCGTGGCGCTTAGGTGATGATTATGGATAGGACTAGTGCAGTAAGCGTACTATTCCTGCATTTGTAAATTCTCGTTTATATCTACTACCTCGTCTGCAGACAGAATGTGTCCGTCCAGGCATTTCCCATCGTCCATATACGGCCAATCACAATTGTTTGTCTATTTGAACTGCATTAATAAAAATTGGAATGAAATTTAAGAATACTTCAGATATTATTGATTCCAACTGGATAGTCAACTACCAACTCGTCACATGTACAGTTTTGATCAGCTGTTACGTCCTTATTCAATTCAATTCTCTGACTGTATAAATACGGAACTTACTCGCAACGTTTATTGATCAATTATAGTGTCTCTCTAACTTCCACTTTCTATTCTACTGTATATACACTATAGTATGATTTTTTGCTAATTGGGCATTCAGTGGTTCAGTGAAATTTGTGCAAGGGTTTGTACTGGTGAACAGCATATAATGCTTGGAGGACGCCACTGTGGTTCAGTAGAAATCGGTACCAATGAAAACTAATTCTATTCATTTATTCATATCTGTGGATGAGGTAAAATAAGGTTTTCCAAACTCGGGTACAACCTCACCACCACACTCGGCGGTTTTTCATCTCGAAAAACAAAAACAAACGAAAGTATCTTTTTGTCTTTTTACTCAAAATAAATGTGTTGTGTAGATCATTTATGATATGGAAGCTTTGAGTAAAATCAGCATAGATTCTCATTTAAATGAAGCTGAGCCTTTATTGTTTGTAAAATAGCTGCAATCCCCCTGTCCTATAGTTAATATATTTCAGATTTCGTCATTGTTTTTGTATATATTCACTTTGTTCTTGTCCACTCTCAGATTGGAGGAACAAGAATTGGAAGAGAAGCACGCCGAGTTAGAACATGAACTTAGAGGCTTGATGGCTAAACAAGGTGAGTCTGTTCAAGACTGTTGTTAGTCAGTTATACTCCCAATCGACTTCCCATCATGTAGACGCCTTCTCGAGGGGGGTCCTGCTCCGGCGGGCAAAGGCAAAGTGCACCTGCTAACTGGTGTAGTGGTAGCGCGGTGGACTCCCACGGCTATGGCTATAGTTAAGCAGGGAGGTGCAATGTCAGACCACCCGGAGTGGTCTACCGACCCCTAGTAAGAATTGTAAAATAAAAATAGATTTGAACGGCAAAAATGGTCTGACGATACCCGGGGAATCTAATTTCATTGCTAATTAATTGTAACTGTAATTTGATTGATCTGTCTGGCAAATATCTTAAAAAAGGTTTCCTACTACTTTAAGTAGTATTGTGAAATATTAGATATTGTTTTAGTTGACAGATCCCCTTATTCACAAGGAAAGCGCCCTGTAAATAAAAAAGACAAAGTTCCGCATTCCCCTGGACCTCCTATGGTGTCTCTCACTTTTCCCTATTTCTACATTTTGAATTTCTTACACTAATAGACTGCTTAATTCAAATAATCCATACGCTTGCATCTACCAAAAGAAAACTCCGAACTGGATTTGTGCCAATACTGAGCTCTAGAAATTGATCCGCTCGGCTGTATGTTGTGTGTTCTCTGTCGCCTCACTAGCAACCCCGGCTGTTCTGCTTGTCAGTCACCTGAAGTATTAGAAATACTGACTGGTAAATCTATATGTATGCACAGAAGACTAGAATACAGTGGTAATCGAGAAGTGGAAGAGTTGTTTACGCGGCATTTTCTACTATGGATTGTACCAGTGTGCTGATACAGCGACTTACTAAATTTACTTCCACCCTTGGAGTTTTTTTGTAAAATTCACACCGATCACAGAGCACATGAGAGCCAGATAGCGATGATTTAATTTGACGTAACCACAGGCATCGATTCCAGAATAGTCAAATTTACATCTAAAATTGTTGTATGCAAATTAAGAGCCGAATGCGTTTCAGTCCTCTCAAACAATTTTATTTTTGCATTTTATTTGAAGCACGTTGTGTGACATCCAAAATATTATTGTGACTGTGAAGATCTATCTAAATCTTATATTGTTTTATTTGGGGCAGACCCGAATTTTGGTGCTTTGCTTCTTGTGCGGATAAAAACAGATAAAATACCATCTCTTTATTTTTTCACTAAAAATAGGAGAGGTATAAGGAAGAATACAAAGAGTGATTATATTTGTCATTAGAATGTGCGGATGAAGCGTGTAAGGTGATACTCACAGAGATAAGGCGACTAAAGTAGGCTGACTATAGTGGGAAAGGAGAGAAAGAGTTGAGTCGGTTAGTTAGCTTTCTCTATAATTATTTTTGTTCGACTTACAGAATCGCAGAAAACTCCGGCCGAGCGTGCTAGGGAAGAAGAGCTAATTGGAATGCTGGTAGAGACAGTCCAGAAGCGAGCTCAGTTGATTGAGGTTGAAGATGAAGGTCAAGCCAGGTAAGTAATCACGATGCTAAATCGCAGCCACTGATACGTTTTTACCGTCATTGATGACACAGCGAATTGTACAAGATGGACAGAGACGTCTTGTGAAAGGACGTTTTTATAAATATAGGCTGTCAGATTTAGGTTTTCAAGGTAGATATATTGTGAAATGGATTTGTGGGAATTGTGCTTCAGCACCATAGTAAACAGATTTCTTTGCCGCGCTGCTATTTTTTTATCTGGAATGATTTTGTTTTGGTGACTATTTCAAAAGGGAAATGTTTCAATCTGTTTTCGAGTGAACTTGGGAGTGTGGCGCTGCAAACCACAACGAAAAGTCAACTACTGCTACAATTTCTGCGTATTTGTAGGATCAGTTGATAAAAACATTAAAATTTATTTTCAACGCAGTCTGAAAGTAGAACGTTTTTTAATCATAGAAATGTTATCGTATAGATTGGACTGGGAATTGGTGTATGTAAATGTGAAGACATCTGAGGAGCACAGACAAAAAATGTGCATACAATTTCGAAATGTCACACTTTTTTTACATACGCTATACCTAAATGAGGTTGGTCCGAAGCAGGAATACATAAAAAATTTCTCAATGTAGGCAGTTTTGCGTTTTTCTTATAAAAAAACGTTCCCTTTGTCTGTTCTATCATTGTCTTGAGAGCCATTTAGTGCGATTTCTAATGCATTGTGCGGAATACATTTAGAGGAGTTACAGTTTTTATTATATCATTAAAAACTTTTCTGCACTGGCCCAGACCTGCAAAACCGAAGCGGTGAGTTGATCTGTGCACAAGCTTGCTTCCACTAAACTAGTTCTCATAATTCACTGACTGACGATTATCTATCTAACTGTTCAGTAAATAGAACAAAAAGCTGATCTCTAAAACTTGGGCATTAAGTTAATAATTAATTAATCGATTAACAATCTCTGACTAATGGATTTGATTAATAAAGGTGGAAATTCGTATCTCACTTCTTGCAGTTAAGCAGTCGTCAACTTAAGCATGCTGGTTGTGATTCGGAGCTAAAATGGGTCATCTCACCAGACTGAAGTGGCTTATTGAAGGTTAAAACGATTTATAAAGAAAAATCAAGAACCACGCCGAATTTAAACAAATCGGATACAATATCCATTTTCAAAGGGTGTATAACCTTTCTGAATAATCTAACAATCCAATCCAATTCAAGAGAGCTGTTCCTCCTGGTTGACTTTGCTCTGTTCGTATTGTGCTGATTCAAACAAACAAACAAAAGATTTATGGAATCTTACATGGTTTTTGTTAAGCTCATGGCATCTGCGTTTGCTATGTACATAATATGTGGAAATTTTTATCTGTGGTGTCATTTATTATTGTCCTCATCCCAGAAGCTCTTGTTATAAGTGTCCTGATTATTCTTGCTATTTCTAACTGCTTTCTTTATTGGAGCTATAAATGTTTTAGGTGTTCTCTGTTTAATTATTTATTTAGCTCCAAGGTTTTTATATTGAACGTGTAAGTTCTAAAAAGCTTCCTTTGAAAAGTGTCCATGTCAGTGTCAACTTGTTTGTTACTGTACCAAAGTTGAAGAGTTGTAGAGAAAGATGGATACAAGGAATGAAGTAAAAGTCTCATTAATGTAAACAAACCGTACGAAATAGAAGAATGGTTCATTAAAAATGTTAGGAAATGGTTCAGTTGGGCTTTCTCAGTTTTTATATCAATAAAGCTTCCCAGATCGAGAGTTACAAATTGTCCCGAGCCACACACTTGATTCTGTCGTTTGGTGCGTCCCAATGAGGACCTATGCACTAAATCCTATGGACAACCCTTGTTGACAAGTCTTTTTTTTAAAATGATAGTGTATCTGAAACCGGTTTACATTCGGCTTGCTTCTTATATTCCCGGTGTTGGGATTTGCCGTTATGGGGAAGGGGTAACTTGAGAGTGGGTTACTTCATTGGATGAGCCAGTGATTTTTTATTTAACCAAGCTTAACAGTATAGGCTATACCGCAATGATCATTGAGAACCGGAAAGCAACTGTGTATCTGTCCATCCAATCTGTGAGATATGCCCTCGATTGTCTGTATTTCTATTTCTATTTTATTTGCTTGTAACACTACTTTTTTATAGACTGGAAGAAGAACGAAAAAGGAAGGATCTTTTGGAAAAGAAGTTTCGAAGTAAGCTCACGAAGCTCAAACAACAAGACAGTTATTTGTTGATTTAGATTAAAGCAATTTGCAAAGTCTGCGAAGACCATGAACTACGAAACAAATATACTGTAGTATTGATCGATTGTTTTCAAGATCGTAACTCACAATCTCCCTGTGATTTAGAAGACTGAATACTCATGCCATTTTCCTTTCTTCAAGTTTATCTTAGTTCCATTTTCACCAGAGGCCATCCTTTCTACGTCCTCCTCATTTTCTTGCTATTCTGACCTCGGGAAACATTGCTAAACACTTTGAATCGGTGCTCCATCCACAATATCTCCAGCATTTCTATCATGTTAGCACACCAAGAATAATAGATACTCCCTAAAATTGATTTATCAATACAATCTTTAGATGTTTTCATTGATTTATTTTTTGTTTATAATAATTATGCTGTATGTATTTCTCTGCTTATCTGTTCACAGAAATTCTCTGTCTGGGTGATAAGCTGCACAGGAAGTCGACCGAGGAATCCGCAGAAAAATCGAAAAGAAAATCGCGTCTCAAGATAAAAAAATCTACAAAGAAGAAGTGACAGGCGCGATCCTCCGTACACAAACCTCCTGTTCTAGTGTCTTCATGTGCAATATTGACTTCATCGGTCGGCTCGGGAATGTCGATGAAACAGAGACTTTAAGAGACTTCTACAGCCTCCATGTAGTTTTACTATTTTCTGGATTATAATAATTACCGATTCCCTATATACATACACGTATGAAATGCTTGATTTTGTGTACATTTTGTTCAGAATGACTACTACTGACATGAGGTACACTGTTTCTACTGACAGTATTAATTAATTTCATCCCTCCGTATTGCCACTAACCCTGCCATGCACAGCTCCTCTCCCTTTCTCTCTCTCTATAGTTTATTTATTATAATTTTTTATTTTTAATTCACTTTGGTTTTCTAGGGCTATATAGATAAGTAGAGCAGTGGGACAATCACTCCATTTGCGAATGTACAGTATATAAACGGTACACTGTAAATTTGAATGAGTAAATTTACTCAAAAATTGTGTGTAACACATTTTACTCGTTGGAGTCTAAATTTA
>JAUYWV010093778.1:0-14411 GCA_032274565.1 Nematoplana nigrocapitula
TACGCTCTGATTGGCCATTGCTATTTTCAAGTTAAAATAACGTTAAATCCCCGGGTTACTACTTGTAAGTAGTCTGAGGAGAAAATAAAGGAATTATACGTAATCTTCAGATTATCACGTGACTATAGCACATGACCTTGACGTACTACGCTCTTATTGGCCGTTGCTATTTTCAAGTTCAAATAACGTTAAATCCCCAGTATACTACTTGTAAGTAGTCAGAAGACGTGACCTTGACCTAGTTATGACGTACTGATTGTTGGATGACCTACTTTCGTTGCTATGAGAATTCCCATGGTTGCTAGGGAATCCCAAGTGACGTCCTCAAATCTATTTTTAGGTGAGTTAGATCTAATCAAACTCCTACTACTTACACAGTGTCTTGACGAAAGACTTGGGTATAAAAATTGGAAGCCAAAAAAGGTTCAATTTCTTAGTCAAGTTGATCAAGAAAATCGAGAAAACTGCTGCACTGCTATCCTACGAAAGTACGACATACCTCAAAGAAAACGAAGAGTGTTCTTTACAGATGAATGTGCCGTTTAAGACAAAACCCAAGTTCGTGTTTCAATGTGGTCAAAACAAAACCCTCACTTCTAGGAACAAATTCAACAACACACACCAACAGTTATGGTATGGGTCGCCATGTCTGCTGATTATCTTATTGGACCTTTTTGTTGGAAGGTGGTGTTACAACAGATAGTTATATTCAGATGTTAAGACATGAATTTATTCCAGTTCTTGAGACAAGACATATCTTATTATCATCATATTTCCAATAGGATGGTGCTCCAGCACATCCCGCCATAGCACTCGTAATTTCCTAACAAAAACCTTTCAGGATCGTTGGGTTGGCAAATTTGGGCCGACTCCTTGGCCAGCACGTAGCCCTGACCTTACGTCCTGCGACAACGCCTTATGCGGTATAATAAAGCCCAGAATTGTTACAAGAAAAGCACAAAACAAAGAAGACCTGAAAGTTATTATTCAAGATGAGTTTGCGCGATTTCCTGTGGAAACTCTTCGGAAAATCAATGACAGAACGTTTCGACGAATGCGATTATGTGTTGAACTGGGAGGCCTTCAAGTTGATGCATATGATTAATTTTTTGTACAACCGAAAAGACTATGGACTACAATATTTTTTTGTACATGTTCATTGATTACAATAATTGTTTTGATATGTAAATAAAGTTTGGAAATAACAATTTTCTTAAATTAGTCCTTTTTATAAAATGTCGTTGTAACTTATAGGACATACTGTATAACATATTTGTCGACACATGTATATATACATGCATATAGTGTGATCATCGAAACCAGTTCGCAAATATCACAGGCAACGTGCTTATCGCTATAGTAATTTTAGCATTCCAACATTGATTCAGTGTTTTGACTGGTTTACTAATCAATCTAATTTGAAATTCACATATTTATTCGAAAAATAAATGGATCTAGTTCATGGTTTGTGGTCGAATGAGTTTAACTTGTATTATTAAATACAATTATAACTGGCCTGGGAGCCCAAATAGGACAAATTATAAAGTCGGTTGCGTATGAAAAGAATAGATAACGGATAGTATTCAAGCAAAAACTGGACACCAGTCTGTAGATCAGAAGGATGGCGGTTAGCTTATAATTTCCTATTGGGAGCACTAGACGTGAAAAAATACGTTTTTGCACTAATTCAATATTCTAATATTTTAGAACTTTAAATTCGCTTATCTAAGTGTATTTGCACCATACTGATTATAAGTGACACTGCAGTATATATAATAGAATATGAAAGATTTTTCGTGGTGAAAGCTATACTCTTCAATCTGAGTCAGTCAGTCAATCAGGCAGTTATTCAGAAAGTTAACTCTCTGGTGGCATATAGGAATCTTTCTCTGTCTTCTGCCATTGCGCTTGCGTTGTGCATAAATCCAAAGACCAGTAACAATCTCGTCCCATCTGCCACTTGGATTAATTCACTATACTACAGTATGTGACTAAGAGTATTGAGCATAGAGTATGGTATTGAGTTTGAATTAATGGATTAGTTTATTCTGGAGTGATCTTCTTGTTTTCTTCGAAAGGGCTTTCTACGGGGTGCACCGGGCTTCCACATCAAAATGAGGATCCTGAGACACACAGAAAGTAGTCAGCATCATCCAAACCCTCTATAAAACGTTCAAGTGCAAAGTCATCACAACAGCGAGTTGACAGAGCCATTCAAAGTGGACACCACCGTCTGTCAAGGGTGGATCCTGTTACCGATGCTCTTCTCATTAGCAATCGTCTGATTCGTGATGGTAATTACCCCGGGGGGAATACGGCGTATACTGTACACTGAACCAAAACCTCAGTTTTGGGTGTCTGGGCTATACATGCAACTTGGGTCTATTGTCCAGCAGAATCAAGCCATCGCATTAGAAAGCCTCACTAAAAAATCAGCTCAACAGGACTCTAACAAAATATGTCTAGGAAGACAGGTTTTCAAGAGGAATTACTTTACTTAACCAACAATTTAGCAATGATTGGAAGAAATGATGGAATTCATTTGCCTATAGGTATAGCAAGGTGACAACAGACGGTAAGACTATTGATTAATGCAATGCTTAAGAAGACTGCTCAACATCAGCTGAAAACAGAAAATATCGAATTCCTTTGGAAGAGGGTTGGCTAAAAATGTGCGGAAGTCAGGTTAGATTCTTTTAAGGATATCGCAAACAAGAAAATTTAAAGTTTTTAGCCTCGCATACTAAGAAGAAAGTGAAAAGAAAAATCATTGAAGGAAACGTTATAGAAAAAAGGAAGATGAAGACTAAGTGGGGCCTAAATAAATGACTTGATGAACTGCAGTAGAGTACGACATAATGAATTAGGGATAGGATACGAAGAGTTGAGAGAAAAAGACATTCATTCCATTCACTTAACATGAGCTGACTAGGTCACCGTTCAAATCACCGTCCATACGGATAGATCCCGAGGCTTAAAATCAACATAAAAAATCGCTAATTATCATTCTCGGGACATTGTTGTAGAAGCAATGAAGTGATGCATGATCTAGTGGTCTGAGAACCATCATGTAAAAGAAAAAACGTCGTAGACCACCAAGACCTAACAAATCCAACAACTATGTAGAAGACAATGGCAGGCAAAGTGGAGATCTTATGGGATTGTACGGGATGGAAAAGATTTATCATACTTTGCTAAGAAATCTCAACTAAGTGAGTATCCATATTGCACATTATATTACATTAATCGTAGCCTTTACTAAATATTGTAGCTTTAGAATTTACTTTGAACTTTTACTATGCTTTATAGTGTAGAAAGGTATTCTGAAGTGCATAGTTACATTGTTTAGCTTCATTAAAGAAGAAGTGCAGTTACACTGGGAGATTGAGTGAGACAGTTATCAGAAACTCACCCAACTTTCATATCATTCAGGTCGTGCTCAAATGAAGCATTAGTCTTTGCTGCCGTCGAAGAATTTCCTTGGCGAGTGTTCCCTGGGTAGTTCAACTGCTCCTCAAGCATCATACAATCTATAAACCGGCAACCTGAAAGATTAGTACCACCATCAGTGAAATTCATGCGTTTTGTTAGCATTGTATATATCTTAAAACTGATACTTTCCGATCATCGAGTGCCCTGGTCGACTAAAACTATTTTAGTCTAAGTCTTCAATTCTCATACACAAATAAGAATTTTTGACACTCTACAAAATAAAGAATGTTGGATTTACCGTTTCGCTATATCAACCATTGTCATTATCACCAGTTCCTTAACCAATTGAAATACAGTACGGTCATGGAAGTACTTTTGATGCCACAGTCACAATTTCCCTCCACATCTATGTATCCGATGCTGCCCTGTCTGCTGCCACGCCGATCAATCACTTTCAGTCATTGGTATTACTTATCCAAGCTTTTTCTAATCCTCCTTACTTCGATTTCCATCAGCATACCATTGGAGGATTGTGTGTGTGAGAGAGAGAAAGTGCCAATGTGTCGGCAGATATGCCCGAGCCATTTAAACATTTTGTCGTCATGATGGTCAACAAAAACAAGTTGTCAGTCTACGTACGCGTTCCTGTTTCTGATATGGGATGTGTGTATGGAAGAAGCCTCTTGTGAATGCTTTCTTTACAAATACTGCTACTTTCCTTTCACTCGCAGATATTATGGGCCATGTAAACGATTATAAAAGGAAACAGTAAGATGTCAAATTTTGTTGTTTATACTAATAAAACCCAGTAAAGAGAATGACTCAGAATGAAATGTCGAAAGATTATCATCTATAAGATGAAGAAATATAAATTCAGAAAGAAAATAACGCTTAATGGACACTTCATTTTAACGCGAATAAGAAATCGGTGGGTGGCCGAGTGGTTAGCGACGCTGACTTGCGCAGCCAGACATCCAGGGTTCAGATCCTGGTTGTGTCACTGAATTAATTTCAGCACCGCTTCTCTGACAGTGGCTGTGGCATGGTGTGTAAAAGCACTAAAAATATCATTGGTGTGGATGAATGGCCCCTCCACTAAAGCAGTCTGCCCGAGGGTAGCCAGACGCCTCCACGTGGTGCCCTCAGGTTGAAATAGCGAAATGACTGGCAACTCCCCGGGGCTCGCAAGTGTCGTGATCCAGTGACTGAGTGTAAAAACTGTTGTCAACTCCCATCCTCTGGAAGGAGCCGGGTAAACAAAAAATAAGAAAGAGGACCACTAGAGTAATGCAAAACATGTGTATTCGACTGGTTTGTGTTGGATACTCACAACCATTTTCAAGAACTTATTATACTTAAAATTAACTACAGTAGTATGGCAGCAGTTTAAAGTATGGTAACTATGTTAATGTGAATTACATGCAGATTTATTGCAAAATATTAAGAACTTATAACATAAGTAGTCTAGAAATTAACTAAATATTTTGCAATACACATGCCAATATAATAATTGTATTGTTAATATTAGGTATACGTAGATTATATGCACTATATATTGCAGTACCAAAAGAAGCCAGGTGTTAAAGTGGAAGTATTAAATTGATTTGATGAATCAACATACACAGGAGATTCTCGGTGTACCCACAGTTGCAACGCGAAAAATGCACGTTGAAGTCGTCCACTGCGTGCACATGGCAACTGGGACAAAAGTTTTCCACACTGAAATTGAATTTTGACACCATCATTGACCAAAAGACATGCAACACCCCTTAATGTACTAGACTCTTCCACACCCACCCTTACCACCATGGGATACATTCTGTACGCTAGAACGCGTAATTCTTAAACAATAAGAATGCTTTTTGTGTATAGTTGAGGAAGATTCAAAAGTTTTAATAAAAATAAAAAGCAGCGAAGATCAAAAAATATTTTGGGGAACATTTTCGAAAGTGTGTAACCTCTTATGAACCCCTGAAGTAAAGCGTAAATTTTTACATTGTAGTCATGTAATCGATTTGTTAAGTAATCAACAGGCGCGAATTTATAAAACTTGATAACATTCAAAGAACGGAGCTAACATTCATGCCTAATTGTGTGTTGAGGGAAGAATTTCGTTCTCTTATGTACGTACAAAGTTTCTAAAATAGACAGAGTGATAGAATTAGTACATGGGCTTGAAATGACGAATCTATTACAATTTAAATAGTCTGAACATGAATGGCAGACCTTGAAGTGAGGTGTTCCCTAACTCTCGTACCGGTGTGTCTTTCAGTTTTGACTTATTTGGACAACATCAAGAGTCAGGTAAAATTATAAACAATACTCAATAAGAGAGGTTTTGGAGTATGTTGCTTCAGAATAATAAATAATTTTTTTACCTCGAAACTAGCGACAGTACAGTTGAAATTAATATAGTTGTAGTAACTATACGGCTAAGTTTTAAGATCGATATCGTGTGAATAATAGTGTTTGCCCATGAAAACGGGACATTGAAAACCAGTGATTGGGAATCTCTTCCATGAAGTAGGACATGTAGCAATAAAAACAAGACTATTGAAAGAAATGTCAATCCACAAGTCCAGAGACCCAATCTTTTTATTGCCAATTTCCTTGGTAAATTTGTTATTCGGATGAATTGTGTCAATACAATTAAAGAAGTTATGCTCACATTTGCCCCTAAGCTACATAAAATAACATCAACATATCTAGCGTACAATATGAAATAATCTTCTCTATTACAGCAGTTTTTTTCATAATGGGTTAGAAAAAGGTTCCAGGAGAACCTATGAAGGATCTGGTGGCTTGCCATTGCAAACCGAGCCACAAGTGGACCTAGCCGAGATTCGAACCAGGCAACCTCGGTGTTCGTGGCTAGCGCGTTACCACTATATCATCGCGGCTGTTAGGCAACTCATAGTTGCATATTACAGAGGGGAATTTTGCTGTTCGTTATGGATAACAATGGATAACAACTTTGCACCTCTCCTATTGACAGCTGCGTCAGGGACGCGCTTACTACGCGGTATTCGTCAAGTGTGTACTTTTGGCATGATATTTTATCTATCTCATACGTATGAGCTTCTGTGTTATATGTTCATGTAGAGGTTTTATCATACCAACTATCGATCCTATAACGTGCATATGTTAAATCAGTGATATTTAACTTCCGAACTCAAACTAATGAAAATATAAAAACTTTTTTCCGAGGTATTGAGGGCTGTTTTACATGTACGGGAGAAAATATGTTGAGGGGCTTACGGAAAAATATTGAGATTTGAAATATATAATAAATAATAGTCAAGACTGATTACTGAAATTTTAATCTAAAAAAATTACTAATCTGTTTAAGCGCAAAGGCGAAAGCTACAGTAATTAGTTAGTCTCGAGAAAATTCGTTATCCCAATGATAAAAATTGACATTTTTATATTATTTGAAAACGTTTAATATCTCACAGTCTGTTATATGAAATCAAGGATGTAAAAAAAATACTTATAATTACTTACAAGGGAATGTATATAAGTATGTGGTCATACACTTACCGTCTGGCTTCAAGTTCATCGTTAGCCAGTACAAGACCGCGCATGGTCTCACTCTCAATCATCAGAGAGGTTCCTGGATTGATAAACATCTGCTTTTCACCGTTTTCAAGTCTCACTTCCACCGCAATCAGCAACACATTCAGTCTTACTAAGCATAACCTGGAATGACAACCCAAGAATAAAACATGTTACAGAAGATTATCTATTGAATTGTTTGCATTAAACAGTAGTCATTTTGAAATGCATAAGAAATAGTAAATTTGAGAATTGAATACAATTAACCGCTAAAATATGTGGTTTTCTGTCTATCAATTGAGTTTTCTATATAGAAAAAAGTACGTATTTGCTAAAGACCATAGAGTACATAATACATAGAGGTATGTCTCCAAAGTGGTTGCTAGGTTTTTATCCGGTAACTTTTAGAGAAAGTTGAAATTATAATTAATTTATTTCTACAAGTAAACAATATAAATGCATAAATATTACACACAGTTTTTGTTAATATTTTAGTATATTAAACTGCTGGACAATTTTAATATTATTCTACAAAGTTTTATTTCTAAAATGCGTATAATGAAGGGTGGCGCCATATAATTTGGAAGCTTTTTTACGTGTCATTTATTTTATATGGGAAAGGGTAAAATATGCAGTGCTTATAGTTGTCATTTTCCAGCGATTTCATCTCTCCTGTCATTCATTTTCTCTTTTACTAATTCATTCTCATTCCATCTTCGTTTTGTTTGTTTTGATGTTAGTCAAAGGTGACCTTCCCTCGCAACACCCTCGTTTCTGGTTGCTTAGGGTGTGACGTCACTTGCCAGCCTATAGTGCGTTAAAATCCGTGACCTCATGCAATCATACTGCTTTGTTTCATGGATTCGCGGAATTCCCACAGGTTCACGGGATCTATATGGATCTATATGATAGTTCAATGTCATTAACAGACTTTGGTTAAATTATTCGGAAAACATGTATATACTACACATATCGGGTAGTCAAAAAGTAGTACAATAGCATTTTTTATGGATTACTAATAGCTAAAAATAAACTTATTTTTTTACACTGCTTAAGATAAAAATATATTGAAAATTTAAGTATAGTTGTTAATTTACTTCGAGTTGAAGCTCTATGTACTAATTACTCTATGCTCAAGACCATCAGCCAATGTTTAACGCTTTAAATTTTCAAAACAAAATGACAAAATCACATAGAATCTAATAATATGTATGATATTACATATAACAATTTTTTCTTCAATTCATTATATGAGAAATAAGGGTTTAACAAAAGATGCCGATTTTCAAATATTCACATAGGTTATTGATTAGTTTTCACCAAATCAATGGTAAACCAAACAAGCATTCTGCATGGAGTTAATACTTTGTCGCTGATAGGAAATCACCTCCTGACAAAAAGTCTTCAATTTCCACAGAGCTCGCTCTCTTTTTCAGCCCTGCAGAGTGATCGACTTTCGATATTTTTTTTCGGAATATCGATTCGTTGCCTTTCCATTTCGAGTTTTGGAAAATAAGGTGGTCACAGATGTGTTGTCTCATGGTAATAGGGCGAGCTCGTGGAAAAATGACAGTATTCTTTGAAGCTCTGGTCACATTTGACACATCTATCTGGGCGTTGTCATGTTGGATTATTGCATTTTTCTATAAAACATTATTTTTTCCATTTTCAATTCATAGGTGGAAAATAATAAAAAATGGTTTCTCCAAAAGTCGCACTATATTTCTAAATTGACAGATTGATGATGTTAAAAAATAATCCCGAAGTAGCTGAGTCCTTCAAAATTTGTATAGCAATCAGAGCAATGGAATTCGTATCAAGTCGCGACCAAAGAAAGTATTTCTCAACATAATTCTCCTCTCTACTTTTTTCCTACTGTATCATCGGAATAAATTATTTACTTGAAAATTTGGTTGTTTTCTGATATTTTATTACCCTATGTATCCCCGAGCGAAGCCCGATACCTCCTCTAGTATTGAATATTTAATAGATTTGTAGTGAATAAATATCTTATTGTAAAAATGGCCGTTTTTATGTTACACCCCATACCTACTAGAAAGGATGAATATCTTCTTCGTTTTCTTAACAATGGCTTCAAGCTTTAAAAAATAGCATTGATCGATTATATGTGAGCAAGCAAAAAATTCACTAAGGAAAGGTATAAATCTATTATTGCTCTAATTGTACACACGCTAGTGGTGAAACAATAAAATAAAATGTCATTGTGCAAAAACTATCGCTTGATGCGAGGTACTAATTGTAGACACCTACACAAGTAACAGAGGGACAGTATTTGTATCCATTCCAAAGAAAATATTTTAGTGGTGGTTTTCTTTGAAGATTAAGTTTTTCATCTAATTAATTATATATCTATTAAATGAATTATAATTAGAGCATTCATATGAGCCACTAAAATAGGAGAATGTATACACAGTACATGTATAGTGTAATCAGAGTAAACTATGACACGTTCTGAAGAAAACAAGGAAAAACACAAATAATTTTTTTTCTGGGGTAAACAATTGTGTTTTCGTAAACGAATGATAAATTGTAAGGCCACTATACCTCTATTAGTTTTCTACCAATAATGCTTTCTACCATATTGGACCGCAAGAATATGTTTCTTTACATGAACGATGAAACCTGAACCACGTCAACTATAGCATAGAAATATCATTTTATTCTTACTCTACAACTTGGGCAAACGTCAATCCATGGAAGGCGGCAGAGAAGTTGACCCCGTAGATTTCGTATGAAGCGCCGGTTGCATAGGAGTATTGCCATGATGTCCGCGAAAACTAGGAGAGTAATCACATAAAATAAAAAACTATCACTAAAAATCTGCATCATTTGAATCATCAAAACCATTTTTAAATAAAAATATTCCTTTACACATATAAATAAAAAGATAGAAATAAAATACCTAAAGGTTTGTTTAGGTATATCTACACATATTACTACACCTTTACTCAGTCTATTTGAAAAGTTTCGGGTTTCCCATATCAATTTTAGACCTTTCCAAATTAATTTCGGTGTTTAAATAAATTTCTGAATTTATAATTAAACAATGAAGTACCCATACCGAAATTTAAAGGGTAGTACGACAGGGATGTGTGCTCAGTCCAGATTTGTTCATTTGTACAATACAATTATTCTCAGAGACATACAATATAATAAACAGAAGGAATAATCGTTGGAGGTCATAATATCAAATATCTGAGATTTGCCGACAACACTGCCTTGATTGCAGAGTCATAAGAAAAGCTTCAAGAGGTGCTAAATAAAGTATAGTTTATGCAAGCGAAAGAAAGGGACTATCCATAAATTGCAAAAAGACAGACAGTATGCATGGTTATCCGTATAAAGAAAAAGAGAACCAAAGTGTAAAATAATAATTGATGACACTGTCATAAATCAGGTAGAGAAGTTAAACTATACCTTAGGAGTACGATAACCGAAGACGATAAGTGTGAGAGGAAAACTATAAAACTTATGGGTTTCGGCAAAGATGCCTTTGAAAATCTAGGGAGCATTCTTAAAAATAGGAAGCTATCAATAAATACTAAACTTCATCAGTAGGGTTTTACAAATTGTCAAGGCACAACAAAACGTAACCAGTAGGAATCAAAAGTGGAGGAACTCTCCATATTGGAAACTATACAGAATAAGGAGGTGAAACCAAACATGAACACTGCGTTGGCGAATAGTGGTGTCTAATATATTTTAAAAGGTATCCCTGTTGCTTTTGTGGACGTTTGAGTATCTCATAGAATTCTCTGTGTGTCTTGTACTGTATGTGTTTAAATCGTCTTACAGTATCAGTTAATAATGTACTTTTGTTCCTCCACTTTTGAATTAAAGGTTACGTTTTGTGTTCTGTCTTGACCATTTGTAAAACCATGCTAGTGATGCTTAAGGTATATAAGCAAAACATGTTCAGAATAAATGCTGACCAACCGCTTTGTACTTTTATTTCTCTTTAGATTCGTAAATTTTCTTTGCCTTAATTATTTTTTAAAACATTTCGTTAAAGAAAGTTTGAATTTCCTCAACATATAATAAAATCCCATCATCCCTCCAAGATCGAACCGATCCGGACGCTTCATCCAGCCTCCAGTCTCTTCAACAAAATATCACAATTCGTTTATCCCTTCTACAACTTTTCTACTGAATCCTACTCAAGCGTATAATTTACACTCATCTCACGTGTTTCTAATGTTCATTTTCATTCGACCATTTACCTTTCTGCACTTCTGTTATCATTTAATGACTGCACATTTCACCATTTAAATGTGTATTGCTAATGTAATATGAGTTCTGATTCGCCAGTTTTCAAATTTCATAATATGCGTTTCTATCTATCTATCTATCTATCTGAAAAATAAAGTATAGTAAATTTGGTTGAGACGGCAAAGATAGACGAGAAAATAGCAGAGGAAGGTAAGGATTAACACACATTGGCAGTCGACATAAATGGATGCACTTGTCAGATCAGTTAGTGTTAAGACCGACAAAACATCGGAAGAGGTCGAAATCCATGTTGCTAATGTCCTTGATGGACATGATACTTAATGTTAATGATATATGCTATCAATAGCATGGGCGAACGCTACCTGTAATATCATTATAATAGACATGCATGTACATTTGCAATCTTTCCATAATTGGATATCAAAATTACATGAAAATCCACAATCAGTTAGCATCAATTCATGGTAAATGAAGGACTTACGCCCAATATCAATTTTACCTATTCTTGCAAAAATGCTTGGAGGTGTATTCTCAACAACATAGGCCAGTGTTTATCAGATAATTTTGGACCCAACCAGTTCGCTTACAGAAAGAATTCCTCAACATCGAGCGTTTTAATTGCCATTCATGATGAGATAACTTCTCATCTTGATAAACCCGATATCAAAGCAGTTAAACTGACAGCCTTTGACCTCCGTAAAGCTTTCGATTGCGTTCCTCACCATCTACTGATAAGAAAGTTGTGTGAGATACCTGAACTACCTCGAGGTGCTATACTATGGCTAACCGACTACTTGACTGGCATACAGTAATGAGTAAAGGTAGGACGGAGTCTTGGCTTTATTCTTCAAGTTTCGTCCGGCGTCCCTCAAGGATCAATTCTGGGCCCCTACCTGTTTGCCGTGTATATCTCTGATGTACAACTGGAAGAAAGCTCACATGGAATGTTTACAAACTATGCGAACGACATGAATACAGTTCATCCGTTTCAGATTTTAGATACTGAAGGGTCACTTGCTGAAGTGGTGAAAGATACTCGCGCCATAATGAGACAAGTAGAAGATTTGAACCAATAAATGAATGCTTCTAAATCAAAATGCCTAACAATTAGCATGCGAGGATCAGGAAATGTTCTTGATCATCCACTCATCAACGAAGTAGACACATTGATTCTTCTATGAGTGACTTTCAATAAGAAATTAAACTGGAAAGACCACTTCCAAAAGGTCCTGAAGGAATGTAGAAAAAATCTATTTGCACTACGTTCCCTCTTGCCATACAAAGCTATGATTCTTTTAAAACATGTCTACTATGCAGTCATTAGAAGTGTTATGGAGTACGCGGGGCCCCTCTTCGTACGATTAGACAAGAGTATACAAAAGAATAAGGAAAATATGCAAAATAGATTCAAGAAAATGACAAACATTAAAGAAAGTCTACCAGATTTACGGTTAAAAAGACCTAGATTTGCAAGAGATTTCTTCAAACGATGTCGCGAAAGAACCCACATAATGCATACACGACTACCTAAACGACAAAGAAGTGGCAGATTTGAATGTGCTTTCTGCCGCACTACTCTTAGACAAAACGTTTTTTAATTTCTGTACAATAAATAACTTAACTTCTTAGGTTGTTGTTGTTGTTTTTATTCGCCAATCCTATTGTTGTTTTTTCTGTAACCAACTAGCCATTGTTGTTAATGCTGCAATTTCCGTCTGTCATATATTCTTTTTTTATTGCTGTATACAAGTTTTTCCATTGTTGAATACAATTTTTTTTCTGTAACCAATGGATTTGTCAAGCCTCTTTGCTCATGTATGTAGCAAGATGTCTACACCAAGCATATAATAAAACCACATACAGTCATTTGCAAAGTTTGTAAAATATTTGAACATTTACAAATTTATTAATGTCGTGTAAATAGTTATAAAATGGTTGCTAAATATAATAATAGATTTGTTCAATTTTAATAAAGTACCGCACATTTTAGCACTGTCAGACAAATTCAAACAAGTTGAAGCTAACAGGGGTGCTTTCGAAATAACACAAGGTCATAGTTATCGGTAGAGTAAATATAACGATATATTGATCAAAGTTTGTTTAAAAAATTGGGTGTGTTTCTCCTTGTATACGAGAATCTAAAATGTTAGGAACATGAAATAGAATGTAGTGGCATAGAAGACCTGTTCTACGTGAAGAAATAAAGATGAATTATGACCGATCTTTAGTACCTACAATATTGAGAAAGAGCGTTCCTTTGAAACATCAACCAGTTAAAATATGTTTTTCTTCAAACTGCGGTTTTCGTGCAATAATTGTTTTTCCCAATGGGATAGGGAGCATTCGTAGAGAGAAACCAGCCATGAAATGTCATGCGGGAGGACTGGACACTTGTTTTGACCTTTGTTATGGCTTCATCAGCAATCCTTGTACTTTCAATGTCACAGAGTGTGCAACTGCCATGGATGTAGTGCTCATAAGCTTCAGGTTTTCCCTCTCGCTCTCTGTTCGTGCGCGCCCGCGTATGTGTGTGTCTAGTGATTGTATTGATAAAGAATCACCTTAAATGACTCGATGATAGAGCTGGTAATTGCTCACGTTATTTTGTATCACTCATCCAATACAAATTAATTGGAACATTGGGTCTTCTGAGGTTAACTGAAAGCATTTACGATGTGAATCTTTCATAGCCACCCATACTCTGTACGAAGGTACTTCTGCTTTACCCTTCACTAGGTATACATAAAAGTGTGTTGTCGACTGCTAATCCATAAATATAACTGTTTACTCACATCTTTGAAATACCGATTGCAACTACAATGAACTGAATATTTTATTTGTGCCATTTAGGATGAAGCTCCAAACCGCAGATAAAAATATGTTGACTAGTTACTGCACTGTGCATTCACAAGTTTTAGATAACTGCAATATTCGTGTGTCACCCGCCAAATAATTTTAAATTGATTACAACATGGTTATGGTCAATGCTACACACTGAAAAACTCACTGCGATTAAGGGCCTGGATTGATGCGGTACCCTATGCGGCAATTGTAAAGAAAGATATATAAAAAACTATATTTAATTAATACGAAAACGTTGAGAAAAGTTTATAAAGAACAAACAACTTAGCTCTGGTATCATCAAATAACCAAAAACACGTGGCCTCTCCGTC
>JAUYWV010093789.1:0-14411 GCA_032274565.1 Nematoplana nigrocapitula
CCACTGTCTCTTTTTATTTCACATGATTATGAGCACAGCAGTTGCTCGAAAGCTCGTGTTTTAATTACAATTTTTTACAATAAATTTTTTTTACACTGTGGTTTTACTTTATTTTATCAACTGAAGTGGAGAGTACTTCAACTTCAAACATATTTCAAGGGTATTTGATTATCGAGGACCAATCATTTAATTATCAGCAGTTCAAGAAGCAACACAAATACAGGTCAGGGAGTACGTCAGGGATGTATTGTGTCACCAACGCTCTACAACATCTATGCAGAGGATATCATGAGAACTATTTTCAATGAGAGACAAGAAGGCATTGAGATAGAAGGCTTAGAAGCAGTTGTGAATCTTGTTATGTATATTTTAAGAATGTTGTTTATCTTGGACCCACTATCAACAATATGGGTGTACAAGCAGTCAAGAAATAAGAAAGGTACCAAGTGCCAGGAAACCGTGTTTGTCATCGCCACGAATGGATGTGAGTCATCGGCGATAACCAAGAGAGAAGAGAAACGAGTCGATGTGTTTGAGATGTGGGCCTGAGGATGAGCTGGAAAGACGCAGAAGAACAGACCATTGGATTTGGGGAAATAAATCGGTACTACTATGCCACTCCGAAAGGGCATTTTCTCACTCTTTTTACACTCTTCTGTTATTTCTCTATTTTTCTTTCCCCGCTGACGCGCCCCCTCGACCAGGAATTTCAACAACAAAACCTTTTGAAAACAGGTCGTATTGGGTCGGGAATATATCGACCGGTTTCATGTGTCTCTCCACAGAACTATCTACAGAAAACAAGTGCGCTACGACTGCATTCTTCCAAAACATGCAGTGTAACAAGGTGAAAACAATGATTGACAACAGTGTCTAGTCGATGAAGACAACACAACAAACATGCGTTGCCATCTACAGCAGCAGAAGTAAGTACAACTGGTTTTGTGTGTGTGTGTGATGTTCGTTCGGGGGTGTACATAGGCAGCAGAATCGGCACTAGGTAGGTACGGCATAGTTTTGCTTGACCTACCACACCCGATGTTGCTGCCTCCTCCAAGCATCGCATCCTCGGATGACGTAAGCCTCCATGTGTGCGCTACCCGGACAGGCAGTGTGCTGGTGGTACCAGGCAGGCGTGCATGCACACGCGCACAGCTGAGATTTATCGCCGGCACACATGGCCAGCCGGGCGGTCGGCTTGTTGGCGATCCGATCCGATCCGATCAAATGCAACTTTCGCTTGGCGCGTCAACACAAACTTGCTAGCGGTGAAGAGTTGCACACATTCCAGCATCCCATCAACCGCTTGTCTGGACGAGTGCGCAGAGGCGGCGAACAGCCAATGGGATCTCTCGCCTGCCCGTCTGTCTGTCTATCCATCTCACTCGCCAAGTTTGTCTGTCTGTCTATCCGGCAAACAACACCCAAAGTGCGCATAGCATCATTGGGTGCTGCTGCTTCTCTTTTTGCGCCATACAAACTTCTCTCCTGACTGCTGGATGGATGTAGGAAGTACCGCTATATTCAGGAGCCGGAATACCAACTTACTTTGGTGGGTTAACTTCACTAAGATGACGACTCGGTTATGGATCTCGTTTGCAAGGCCAGGTACATCCGCATGCGCATTATTGTGGACAGAATTCCCTGGTGAGGCGTGGTGGCGTCAGCACTCTGACCTCCCGGAGTAAACAGAGAGGAAAATAAGAGAGAGACAAAAGAGACAAGAAACTGAGGGAAAGAGAGAGCGAAAATGCGAAAAAAATACAAGTGACAGTGCTACCTCGAGAGGATAGCGAGATATTTCTGGACATAGCCAAGGTCGCTGTGTGCAAGGGGCCGCGCAAACGCTGGATGACAAGGGTGGAGCCCTACGACAACTGGAGGAGCTCAAAGGGATCTGTCAACTCCACGAAGCGCCCGACAGGCGGGAAGAGGGTGGCGGAGGTGACCTACCGGCACCTGCTGACAGGGGTGTATCCTCTCACCAAGGAATACCTGTTCGCCATTGGGAAATCACCCAGCCCGGACTGCACGACGTGCGGAGTGATGGACAGCGTGGACCATATGCTGACGGAGTGCGCAGTAGGAGGTCCCATGGAGACAGTACTTCGCCTGCCGGAGCAGGACACCCCGCCACGAATTCAGTAGTATTTCTTTATTGTGGCATTCACTTGATACTAGCCCAGAGCTCCACAAACGATTCGTGCAAAGAAGAAGCTAAACATAACCAAAACCGTCGTTTCGCGATAAAAATGTTTCCCAACGAGAAACCAGGCCGTGTAACGCACTCTTGAACAGGTCTCTGAGACACTGGCGATACGCTGCGTCATCAGCAATGACAACTGTACATTTATCTACCTCGGTCTCACCTCTGATCCTCTTCCGTAACTCCTCCTTGTCCATTTCCGCGGCTCGTCGTTCGGCCTCAATCGCCGCCAGGTTGACCGCCTCGTCCCCCGTCGAGCCACGGCCCCGGTTGCTCCGCTTCAAGGTCACAGTCTTCTTCTGGCACTCGTGCAGGGCCCGATCACGTTCCTCGCGCAGAGCCGCCAGCTCCTCGCAGTGTTCCGCCTTCAGCTGTTCCACGTGTTTGGCCAGTCGAGTCTTGGCCTCCGCCAACTGTTTCACCTCTTCGGCAGCCTTGGCCAGATCCTCTTCCTGCTTGCGCAACTCCCAGTGCACCTCCGCCCGTTCCTGCATCACCATCTTGTGCTCGTTGCGTGCCGCGCGCACTTCCGCCACACGCTCGGACAGCTCGCTCTCCAGTTGGCTCACCTGGACGCACACAGAACAACAACTGCAGTGGTAGAGATTCCTGGTCAAGGGAACGCCTCCGGGAGGAAAGAGAGTATGGAGAGAGACATAGATAGAAAAGAGAAAAAGGAGATAAGGAGGAAAGTGAAAAGAAAAAGAAGAGAGACAGAAAAGACAGAATGAGAGAAACAAATAGAGAACAAAAAGACATAGATTAATAGAGAAACAAGAGAGAAGAAAGAGATGAGACAAAGAGAAAAGTGAAAAGAAAAAGAAGAGAAACAGAGAAGCCAGAGAAAAAGGAGGAGATAAAGAAAAATGGAAGAAAAAGAGAAGAGAACGAAACAGAGACAGAGAAAAGGGAGATAAAAGATATAGGATAGAAGAGAAAGAGATTTCAGCAGTTTGACAGCCGGAGCAAGACACCCCCGCCACGAGAAGGCGGCTGCATGGGAACAGTAATGTAGGAAGGGTGGCAGAGCTCACCTTGGTTTTGAGTAGTGTATTCTCCTCCTGGACCAGGGCCAGTCCATAGGCGGTCCAGTACTGCCTGGATGCCTGTCCATCGGCGAGTAGACGTTGGGTGTGACGACCTGAGTCCGCTGAGAGATGCCTGGTCGTCCAGGCCTCCTGCATTAGACGATCGATCTGGGGGAAGAGAGAAGACAAGAGAGAAATGAGCCGATCCCAAAGCTGGCTTTATCGCCGCGTCCACTTGGCAAGTGTGGGAGCTTTGGGTAATCTCCCAGTGAGAGATAATGAATCTCAAACAGTCAGTCAGCCCACAAGTGAAAGATGAAAGACTGAAAATGGTTCGAGTAAATGAGGCAGGCAATGGGAACGTTGTGGAAGAGCTTCCGGAGTAAGTAGAGAATGTCAGGATGGGCTGAAAGTGGACAATGGGGAAGAGACGTGGACATAGAGTGCGATTTATTGTCAAGGCAACAATTGATGCCCATTAAGTACGGGGAGGGGGTCTGTAAGTTTCTGCAATTTCCATGACAGCATTGCACTACCACATCAAAGATGATACATTTCTATTGAAGTATAGAAACATTTAAGGGCAAATTTTAAAAAAATAGTAGCTAAAAGGGGCACTTTTATCAAACAGGGCACCTGTGAAAAGCCCTCCTCTGGATCCGCTGCAGTGTCGATAGAATCGACGAGGCTGACGAAAAACACATTTTGAGGTTTAACATCACAAAAAGCCAAATATATGACAGTAAGTAAAAAATCAAAGATCACCGAACTTCGAGTAAATGGAGTGAAGATCAAACAGGTTGGCCACTTTAAATACCTCAGTGAAGAATGAGTATGGAGAGTGCTCTAAAAAGAATGCAGCACGTATAACCAATCAAACTAATGAAATCCTTAATCTGGCCAGTTCTCTCATATACTTACGGAAGCACAGCTTGGACTCTCAAGAAAAGATCAAATCCGCGGAGTTGTGGATTTGGAGACGACGCCTGCTTGGATTTAGTGCTGGAGAGAGAAAGGAAGCGACGACAGACAAGCCCATCCTCAAAGAACTGAAGACAAAGAAAGCTTGGCTATTTCGGAGGCAAAAGTGTCGTAGTAAATGTCAATTATTGAAAACAGTAGTTCAAAGAAGCACTGAAGGAATACGCAATCCATGAAGACCAAGAATTCAATATGCTGATAACATTTGAGAGTGGACGGGAAAATCGCTTAGCTGATTGTCTATCAAGCAAAGGAGACGGACTCTACGATCAGAGTTGGCCTTGCAATTGGGAAAACGTGGATACTTCCCGACTGACTCAAGACCCTGTTTGGGTTTACATTGAGTCACTCAAAAACAGGAGAAACTGCAAAAAGCTTCTATCCAAATCATAACTTGTCTAGCCAAGTATAGGTTATCACTAATGAGAATTGTTTCCCAAATAATAAATAAGCCTCTACCGGTGCCTTACTCTCAACATTTATTTCCACTCTGGTTGTTCGTAGTCCCTTTCACAACCAGCGCATCTCTGGATAAGCAAGCACTCTGCAATCTATGACTGGCGTGCTGTTCGACTGGTGATTATGGAAATAGGGATATTTTCATTAGCTGAGAAGGTTATCTGTTTCTTTCTTTCCACCCCATTACCTAAGCCGCCTCGCATTCATCACGAAACGACCAGCTCGGCACTAGTGAAGAGGGAAGCAAAGCCTTTGATGGCATCGAGATCACCAAATCGCTCTCTGGTCTGGTTTCCAATAGGAGAAAGGTTTAGTTTGCGAGAAACGGGGATTATGTTAAATGACTATTGGTTTTTATTCTTTTCACCAATTTTCGTGATGATCAATGCATAAATGTTTTTATGGACGACTACACAACATGACTTATGGAGTGACCCTATTATTTCCGACTGGAAAGGGGAAAGACACAGATGAGGAGAAACAGAGATAGAAAATAAGAGAAGAGAGACAAAGAGAGAAGTGGGAAAATAAAATAAAGAGAAAATGAAATTGGGAGAGAGAAAGAGAAACGTAGAAATAGCACAAGAGAAGGATCGGGAAGAGAGGGAAAATAGAGAAAATAAAGAGAGAAAATGAAATTGGGAGAGAGAGAGAGAAACATAGAAATAGCACAAGAAGAGAAGGATCGGGAGGAGAGAGAGGAAATGTAGAGAAAATAAAGAGAGAAAAGGAAATTGGGAGAGAGAGAAAGAGGAACGTAGAAAGAGGACAGAAAGATAAACCGTGGAGAAAGAAGAGAGGATCGGGAGTAGACAGAGAAAGACTGAGACAGCAGAGAGATTAAGAGACAGAGAGAGAGAGAGAAACGTAGAAAGACTCAGAAAGCAGAGAGATGAACAGAGGGAGAGAGAGTGAGAGAGAGAAAAGAGAGAAATAGGAACGTAGAAAGAGCGCAGAAAGATAAACAGTGGAGAAAGATGACAGGAGCGGGAGGAGACAGAGAAAGACTGAGAAAGCAGAGAGAGCGGAAGAAGAGAAACCATAGAGAGAAAGAGGATGAGCGGGAAGAGAGAGAGAGGTGAAATCGAAAATAGCGAGAGAAAGAAAGACACAGATGAGGAGAGAAAAAAGAGGGGAAACCCCGGAGAAAAAAGGAGGAAAACCAAAGAAGGTCCCAAGGGATGCAGCACTTTGCCTGTCTGAGCAGGACATTTCTGACACGAAAATGCGACTGCCTGGGGCACCATAATCTATCTGAGCATCTCCTCTGACGCTCTTGCAAACCGCGCGGTATCCGCTCCCTCGGCCTGTTTTCCTTCCACACCACAAATCTTCTGGCCGACCTCAGATAACAACCCCAATCATTCCCGATCTGGACAGAAACAAAAAAACTGAATGAGCACCCTCGGCGCAGTGAGAAGGGGAAAGCATAGTGACTCGGGTTGGATAACAACGAGGGGCAAAAATTGTCCCAGGCTCCAACGATCCTAACCCTGCCCGACTGACTAACTTCGCCATTTTCCCGTCTCCAAAATTGAAGAGGAAAATCCCGCATCAGACTTACTGGAGTAGTCAAGTCGCAGAGCACCAGAAAAACCGACCCCACCCCGCCAACCTCCCTTCAACAATCAAATGGAAGTGGCCCGATGACATCTGCGGTAGTTCTCAAAGAACTTCTGGGGTTAATTTATGGTGAGTTCGCCACTTAGTGAGCCATAGTTCCACACAAGCTGCACAATAAACACAATTAGCTGCTCAAAGTGGTTCGGTTGGACTGACTTCACTCCACTTTTTGCAGCTTCACCCTCGCTTGTAGGCAGTAGAGAAAGGGGGAAATATTCTTTAAAAAACGCAGACGAGTGCGAAATGAATTAGAAGGATATTTATTTAAAAAATGTAAACTAGAAACGATATAAACGACCTCAAATTTGGCGTCTTCATTCTGAAATCGACTGCCGAATATTCACATTCTTCAATTAATGTTTACCATTTGCGAGTTCTTTTACCGTCTCTCTGTTTGCAACCTTACATTTTGTGGTGATTCCGAAGAGTCTTACATGTAATCCATTATTGAAATCGTTCACCAGTTCACACCATACGCAATGTTCTTCTACTGACATTCAGCTGTCGAGCATTCCAGTTGCTCTTCCAGTGAGAAAAGCAGAACACATTAAAACAAGCAGCAACCCGCAGAGCAAAACAAAACAGTGAAACTGAGATCGACCATTGAGCGCTGACTTTCTATTCAAGTTGGCTCTTGATTTTCCGAAGTCAGCGCTATGACTGGTATAAACAGAGAATGAAATTTCGCCACATGCCATTGATTCAAACAAACGGGGTGGCCAAACGGGGTGGCATTTCTTTTCTCCCTGCCTCTTCCCCTCTCCTTTTTCTCTCTCCCTCACCCCTCACTTTCTGTCTGTCTCCCTCTTCCATGCTCACTTTCTCTCTCTCTCCCCCTCTCTTTCTCTATCTCTCCCCTTCTCTTTTTTCTCTCCCTCTCCCCTCTCTGTCTCCCTCTTCCATGCTCACTTTCTCTCCCCCTCTCTTTCTCTCTCTCCCCTTCTCTTTTCTCTCTCTCCCTCACCCCTCTCTGCCTCCTTCTTCCATGCTTTCTTTCTCTCGACCTTTTTTTTCCTTCCCTCTCATTCTCTCTTTTTATATCTCCGTTCCTTTCCCTCTCTTTGTCTCCCCCTCTCTTTCTATCTCAATCCCTTTCTATCTCAGTCTCTCGCCCTCCCTCTTCCATGTTTTCTTTCTCTCCCTTTATCTTTCTCTCCCGCTCTCTTTTTCTCTCTCCCTCTCCCCTCTCTTTCTCCCTCTTCAATGCTTTCTTCATCTCTTTTATTCCCCTCTCTTTTTTCTCTCTCCTCTCTTCCTCCCTCGTCCATGTTTTTTTCCTCTCTTTCTCTCCCCTGTCTTTTTTCTCTCTACCTCTCTCCTCTCGTCCTTCCTCTTCCATGCTTTTTTCCTCTCTTTCTCTCCCATCGCTTTTTTCTCTCTCCCTCTCCCCTCTCTTTCTCCCTCTTCAATGCTTTCTTCATCTATTTTATTCCCCTGTATTTTTTCTCTCTCCCTCTCTCCCCTCGTCCTTCCTCTTCCATGCTTTTTTCCTCTCTTTCTCTCCCCTCACTTTTTTGTCTCTCCTCACTTTTTTCTCCCTCCCTCTCTTTTCTCTTCCTCCCTCTTCCATGCTTTTTTTCCTCTCTTTCTCTCCCGCTCTCTCTTTCTCTCTCCCTCTCCCCTCTCTTTCTCCCTTTTTAATGCTTTCTTCATCTCTTTTATTCACCTCTTTTTTCTCTCTCCCTCTCTCCTCTCTTCCTCCCTCGTCCATGCTTTTGTCCTCTCTTTCTCTCAACTCTCTTTTCTCTCTCCCTCTCTCTTCTCTTCTTCCCTCTTCCATGTTTTTTTCCTGTCTTTCTCTCCCTTTTACTTTCTCTCCTCCCTCTCTTTTTTCTATCCCTTTTCCCCTCTCTGCCTCCCTCTGCCATGCTTTCATCGTCTCTTTTTCTCCCCTCATTAGCTCTCCCCTCTCTTTTACTCTCTCCCATGCTTTCTTCCTCACCCTTTCAATTTCTTTCTCACTCTCTCTCTCCCCTCTCTCCCTCCCTCTTCCATGTTTTCTTTCTCTCGATCCTTTTCTTTCCTTCCCTCTCCCGTTCTTCCTATCTCAGTCTCTTTCTCTCCCTCCTCTCCCCCTCTCTTTCTCTCTCCCTCTCTTTTCTGCCCTTCTCTCACTCTCTTTCCTCCCTCTCGCCCTCTCCTCTCCCCTTCTCTCTCAGACCAGAATTTATCCTCCAATGCGCCTACCTACCTGTGACTGGCCCGACGACACGCACGAATTGTGCAATACCGGAGCAGCCAATCCACTGCCGGCCATTTGGTGCAACAGATTGCGCCGGATGTGAGCCGGGGAGTAGCCCAGCTGAGCCAGAAGCAGGGCGCTGTTGTCTTCACTCCTCGTCATGGGCTCGTTGCCTGGAAGAAGAAGAAAGGCCACACAGAAATTCAGTATTCACAAATTTTCCGGACTAATGAATCACGATTTCTCTGGCAATTGGATATCATCTAACTGTGCATTCTTAGACTACCGGCGGCCAAACCAGCATCTTCATTTGTATGCAACATATCCCAGAGCAATTGTAACGTCTATCCAGTCTCTTGGCAAATAGAGAAAGGCCATCTTGCTAAAACACTACAAAATATAATCCATTTCTATAATTCCCTAAATCCAGTATGTAGTTCGGCCTTCTTTTGTCTTCCTTTCTAGTAGAGTTTGCTAAGCAGGAATATGCTTTAAATTCCGGATCCGGAACACGAATTTCCGGATTAATGAAAAAAGAGCGACGGCGAGGTTCAAGGTGTGGCAGTGCAATGATAGGGAACAGAACAGGAAGAAGAAGTGACCTATCAGCAAGTCCTGACTGCCGTGTGTCCCATCATCAAAGAAACTCTCCATAAGTTGGGAAGGGCGGAAACACCGATTTGCCCAAGGTGTGGCGTCTTGGACGATGTGTGCTACGTTTTAACGGAGTGTGTCCAAGGGATTGGACTGCGGGAATGCCTATTCGGTCTCAACCAGAGTTTGGACAGAACCCTGAGGAACCCTAACGATACTCCTGTGGGGGATGGGCCGCCTTCAATAGGCAGAGCCCCGCCCTATCCGCACCGGTTTGGAGCGGGAACGGTACGACCCGGAGAAGAAGAAGAAGGTAGGAGCAGATAATGAAGTCAGCGCTCTTTCCATATGCATGCATCAAGGTGGATATTATAGGCGGATCGGTCGCGTACTGACACTCACCATTGAACAAACTCAACTCCTGATTAGCATTCATTGACTGACTGGGATACGCCATCCCGTGGCTTCCGTACACCGATTCTCGCAGCTGTTCGTCACCCTGGCAAAAACAATACACAAACATAGAGTACAACATAGAGTGTAGGGATAAATGTTGACAATGAAAGATTAGTCATACTCGTATCCACGTCAGGCCTACAAGTAGTGAAGGCGCTCCTTGAACACGGCTTAGATGTTCCAGTGAAATAATACTTGTGATGATGCTTTAATATACAAAATGTTTTTTTTTGGGGGGGGGATAAATAAGGCAAAAATTGTTGCCCAACTGCAGTTGATGAACTAAATTTTAGCCTTGGAAGCTATTCAATTAAAATTGTTTGGTTGTTAAGTCATTTCAATTGTGAATAAATAGGACAATTTTATAACCACTACAGCTATGTAAAGAATATTACTTTATTCCGAAAAATATGAAAACATACCTGGCTAGAAGTTATACTCATAAACATAGCTGAAGGACTGTTGCTGCCTTTTGAGGACATATTGTTCCAAGTGGCTTCTGCAATGACAAGGAAATATATAAAATGATAATAATAAAAAATTAATCATTTTAATTAACTTTATTATTTTTAAGTCAATTAGCCCATGTATTGATCTACAAGTGTTAAATATCTACTAAAATTAGACATATGATAAAATGAACTTAAATATAAGTTCTACTTACCAATATTTCAATGCTTACCCAGATTACTTTTTTAGATAAGGACATTCAAATCAGATGCTGAAAAATCAATAGAAATATTTTAATGAACTAAGAATGCTATTTATTATACTTTATAAAGATCCATAATAATACATATATATGTACAAATATGTAATATTTTATTATGCTTTAAATGTTTTTATAGTATAATAAAGTATTAAAACTTGTATTCAAATAATATTTCTTTCCTAATATATGATTGTCAGAAATGTGAGGAAAATATACATTTATAAAAAAATATTTAAATCTAGTGTTTATTAATTTAATCCAAACATTTATAAATATTATGCTTAGATATAATATTTACAAGAAAATAAATCCAAAAAAATGTCTTTTAATATTTATTTAATTTTAATCATAGTTTTATAAAACTAAAAATGATTTATAAAATATATTATTTTTATCAATATGACAGCGACCTCGGAGGTCAACCTTGCCCCCCCCCTATGTTACCTGCAGGTTGGAGTGGGTGACCCATGCAAAATTTCAGGTCGCTGGCTCCAACGGTCCAGGCCACCCACCCCGGAACATACATACATACATACAGACAACTTGACAAATATATATAAGATATATATTAAATATTTAAAATTGGAAAAAAGGTAATTTGGTTTTAGGTAAATTTATTATCATTATTAGTTAGGTACCCATAAATTCATAGCCAATTGCCAGCATCTTTTGCAAGTCTATTATTTATTCTACTTTCTAATGTAGATATTGTAAGACATGCATTTTTGGAAAAGGGTTAAATAGTCTAAAATATATATCTAAGATAGTGTCTTGAGAGGAGCTTATCTGCAAATCATTATATACTATATATATATATATATATATAATAGCAGAGGGTACCCACATTGCTGGGCAATAGAATAGTTCGGTCCCCCACTTTTGTTTTATGAAATTTTCTATGGGAGGCTTCCTAATAACCGAAATGGTCATACAAAGGTATCATTCCTATATAATTACTGTAGCGTCAAGGATTGACTTTTCCTACAGTACGTTGCCCTCTCGCCATTGGCTGTTTTTTTTTAAATTTGTCAATCAATAAACTGTAGCCATTTGCCTGCTATTAGTATGTAGCACTGTACTAACCTTCTTTTTTTTTTAATTTATAGATCAATAGACTGTAGATGTTTGCCTGCTTCAAGAAAGCAGAACTGTAGTAACCTGCGCAGTTATAACTTCGAGGAGGATCTACTATCGCAGTTTACCTGCACTTAATTGAAAAATGTTACTGTGATATTCACTGTTTTTTCTGTTCCCAGGTCATTTCAGCTAAATAGGCCTTAGTATAAGTGAGGACGATCTAATCCTGTTATTTACCAGCACTTCATTGGAAGATATTCCCTATGTATTTCTGTTCCCAGGTCATTTCAGCCATTTTGAAGAGAATTGGGCAAGCTTTGTAGATTGAGTGGCCAAAAGTGATGATTTGCGACCTAGTGTGACCTCAGAGGTCGGATCTGACCTAGTCTGGCCCCCATTTTTAGGGGTGCCCTGCAACTTTTGTTTTATGAAATTTTCTGTGAGAGGCTTTTTTCTGCCTGAAACTGCCATTTCATACCATTTTTAGCCACCTTGACCTAGACCCCGACCTCGGAGTTCGACCTTGAACCCCTATGTTATACACAGGTTTAAGGGGGTCACCCATGCAAAGTTTTACGTTGCTGGCACCACAGTCTGGCCACCCACATTGAACAAACAAACTTTGCCCAATAAAAAAGGCCATTTCATACCATTTTTAGCCTCCTTGATGTTGACCCCTGAGACTGGAGGTTGACCCCGCCCCCCTGTTACCCAGCAGGGTTGAGGGGGTCACACAAGCAAAGTTTGGGGTCTCTGGCACCAATGGTCCAGCTGCCCTCTGCCCAAAATGGCCATTTAACACCATTTTTAGACTCCTTGATCTCGACTCTGACCCCTTGCCCTTGGAGGCTGACCTCGCCCCCCCCCCTATGTTATCCGCATGGTTGAGGGGGTCACTTATGCAAAGTTTCAGTTGCTGGCACTAATAGTCCAGCTGTCTTCTGCCTGAAATAGCCATTTCATACCATATTTAGCCTTCTTGACTTTGATCCTGACCCCTTGACTTTTACCCTGACCTTGGAGGTCAACTTAGACCCCTATGTTACCCACAGGGTTGAGGCGGTCACTCATGCAAAATTTCGGGTCGCTGGCACCAACTGTCTGGCCGCTTACACAGAATATAGATACATACAAACAACTTGACAAATATATATAAGATTTCTATTACTTGAAGAGGTTACCATATTTTTCATTATTGTAAATGTATGTATTTGCTGTTTTGGGTACCAATATACTATATAGAATAGAAAGGCATAGCAGCTATCAAAAACATATTCTAATGTTTTAGTTAGTATCAATTTCTAGATTCATTGAGTAATGTTCTTTCAATAGTGGTATGAATAAGAATATTATTTTGTTTATATAGTTATTTGGATATTTTAATGGTATATAATTTATATATATATATATAGTTGTTTTTTTCTTATTCAGGAATATATCCAAACTAGGGAGATAATGGGTATATATATATACTGTATGTATTTTTTTATAAAATGATATTTTACTTAAAAAATAATATTTTTTGTTTTATAACATATTTTTTAATATAATAAATAGTATTTGGATAGATTTCTATGAAATAATTTAAAATATCATACAAATATTATACTTTATCGTATATAAGGGTTAATTATTAAATGAATATTGAAATAGTATATTTTTAAAATAATTCAATATATTGTGCACTTTTCTTGATAAAATTTTGAATATGTCCTATTATTTGGCAATCTTGAACTTTCCTGTATTAAATTATTTTTCCGAAATAATATATTGTTTAAATTTATAATTCTGAGCTGCACCAGGGCAAAATTTGAACAAGAATATGGCCAGTTGTACATGTGCACAAGAGGAAATTGTCAACTAAATTGATGCAGCTGCTACACTATTGGAATGAGGCATGGGACGAGTAATGCTCTCTTTGAGACTTATCTGCAGGAGTTTCTTTGGTGTCGTATATTCCAGAATCACTTTGGAGAAATTCTCTTCTGGATTTGCCATTATTATACTTTGTAACACATTTTTTTCTGGTAATAAACTATTTTTTGATTTATATATTTATTCCAGGAAAAATAATTTAACATGGGAAAGTTCAATATTGTAAAAAATATTTATTGATAAAAAGACTTGGCCATCTTTACAATTACAAGTGCCAATCTCAAGTGGAGTTAAGTAATGAAAAATGCCTGCAATAAATAACAAATGAGTTTGTCATACTAAAGTTTAACAATAAGCAAAAAATAAGTCATTACAAAATTACCTCTAGCAAAAAAATTACTTGTGCTGGCAACAGCAGGTGCTGCATCAGAACTGTTTGTCAGCAGATCAGGTTCACTGGGAGCTACAGAATCATGTGATTTGACAGTGAACAAGATGAAGATCCTGCAAATAAAATATTTAATTAATATACTAAATGGTCTGAATATCAGCAAAATATTAATTTGTACAAATTGTTGTAACTTTACCACATTAATTGAATGGAATTTTTATGGTTGATAAGTTAATATTATACTTGTACATAACTTCTATTGACTGACTTCAATATTTTAGAGAGTTCTATGTGCATATTTAAAATTTGTAGCTATCTTAAAAATAAATATAATATATAAACATTCCCTACACCTGACCATATTTTGTCACTTTATTATTAAAAAATGAATTATGCAAGCTACAAGAAAGGCATAAATTACAAACACATTATTTGGTTCTGTATAATTTCCACTCTATACTAAAGATTTGCTAGTTTGCCTGTAATCCACTGATGAGATGGCAAACAAATGTATTCCGATTATGATAAATGTTCTTCTTAAATTTATTAAAGGAACTAATTGTTTCCAAATACCTATTACTATGAAATATATATAATTACCTAATATTTACTAGTAATATAAAACCATTGTATTTTTTAATTAGTCCACTGATTTTATAGTAGGGTAGAGTGCGAGTGGGGGAAACTGTACTGACTTTGACGCATGCAGTGTTGTTATGAATAAAGCACAATTGGCTCAGCTGCTGTGCAGTGTGCATTCACCCACAGACCCCAGCAGTCCCCTCTAGTACAGCACTGTATTCTTTCTTGTTTGTGTATACATAGAC
>JAUYWV010093800.1:0-14410 GCA_032274565.1 Nematoplana nigrocapitula
GGGATTGTGAAGTTTTGCTTGGTAGTTTCTTTAGGTTCTTTAGTACAATATCCTGGTTAAATACTACGGATGCAATAGAAATTTCTTCAGCTGATACTCTGCTCGGGAAGTATGTGACATGATACAGTCTCTCCGTTGATCGGCTCGCGCTACGGAGCTCAGCTCTTAACTGCTGCTACTCAGCGATGAGAAAAATACCGTTTTCACCATATTTAGTCTCACCAACTCAAACGCCCTGACTAATCGAAACAACATTAAAATGTTCACCAACGTGCTTGTAATCACGTTCAACACGTAAAAGCATCCTTTTGATATCCAACAAAGTATTTTATCTGTGAAACTGACCAAACCTCAAACTATTCACTTTCTGAAATCCATTCAAAAGATCCTAAGTCAACTCAAACACGTAATACTCTCAACCAGCAATTACCACAACAAAACTCACATAGACACGCATGAAATTCTAAATCACATAAAAGGCAAGACAATGACCCTTTTTGCTATAAGTAACCCATCATCACCACAACGAAAACGCTATGGAATGACTCACTCGATAGCACCATTTCAAGAAAAGGGATCACAGGGAAACCCCAGAAAGAATTCAAAAGAACTCGAAATGCCACAAAAGGATCAAACTTATACTGTCCCAATAGAAGTGAGGTGAATTGAAGGAAATTGGCAAGTTCAGAACCTGTATTGGACTCACAGAAGAGCCGCGATGTATAAGTGGTGCCAGAAGAACAAATAATCTGTCTATATGGGACAAAACCAGGATATAGTAGCTCTAAAAAGAAGACGGGATGGGAACAGCGTTATTTCTCTAAACTCCCAGCCCATTTCCTCTCTTCTGTTTTTGAAGGATAGTCTTCAAGTTCTTGGCCATTAGACTGGTTTGGAAAGCAAAGAAAGATGCAAAAGCCACACTAGATAAAAGCAAAACTCTGCTAAACTGCCTAAATAACAACCAACCAAATATACAGAAACTTTTGGCCCCTATCTCCACCATTAAATCGTGCTATAGAGAAACCCAACATTTACTCCTTATAGAATAACCAACTTAAAAACAACTACTAGAAAATTGTTTTAGAAACGTTAACAATGGATATATGCTATAGACGCGAACCTTTTAGATATATTGTATCAGAACCTTTTTCTGATACAAATTGATTATGAGTCACCGACTCATTGTTAACAATGTTTGTTAGGCTATTAAAAATAGTGATAAAATGATTAAATGAACAATCAGGGAATTTTATAAACAGATCTCGTACTGAATATTCAGCGGAAATTCCGAAAATAGTTATTTTGTTTGGTCTGCGCTATTCAAACAATAGCTATTGTATTTCTCTTTTCCATAGGAACTGAATGAAATGGGAAATCTGACTGATGCTAACTTAAACGAACAGCAGTCATTGCGATTCATTGTTGGGATATTCATATCTTACTAATAGCACAGCAAAGGGATTTGAAAATTGATGTATCAAAATATTTAGGAAGAATGTTTTGTCCACATTTGTTTTTTAAAAAACTTCTGCCCTACCGTTAATTCCAGAGAATTAAATTATTCTTCGGAACAATGTTACTAATTGTTCGTTGATTGAAAGGATTAGGGAAGAATAGTCGCTGGGAAGAAGAATGAAATATAAATCTGGAAGTTTGAACATCTAAATTAGCTTCATTTTTGTCTTATTCAGAAACTGTGCAGAAATATAAGGAGAATAAACCGTACAACAACTAAAATACAGGTTTGTTAAATTTACAAATTGTTTTAATTAAAGCCTACATTGAGTTGTTATAAACATACACTACATTAAAGCAAAGCTTGCTATCAAACTTGCTATAGAATTCCTTTAAATCATTATTGTAAAAACATTTAAAAATTGACTTGTTATGCTTGGGTTTGATAGAATTCTGACAAAACACTGGCCTTGTTGTTAAAAACCTTTCAAGTAACGGTTATATCATGGTATAATGTATCGTGTATAATATGTATATGATAAACGTTTTGGGTCATAGATTGATCACTCATAAGCAAATTGTCAGTGATAAAACGATTGATATACTTCAGACACATTCAGACACATAGAAAACCGGCTTGAACGCGACCGCATCAAAATTGTGGAACCGGTATCCGGTGAAGTACTACATTGTCCGCAGTTATGCGTTTATCGGCGCAACAAGATTTTCTCTATAGAAGTTGGAACAAGCGTTCAATATTTTTAAGACACACTGACTGAGATGCTCAGTTGACCAAAGCAATAATTGTGCTCTGAAGGCAATAGGCCTAATTGGTGTTATTAATCAAAGCCCAGTAAATCCAACGATGCGTCCTCCTCCCTCATATCAAGTTTCAACTAAAACTAATCGCAAATTTCTGAAAAAAAGTTCGTCTTACTAATGAATTTTTCTGACCTTTAAGAATATGACCATAACTTAAATCTTTCCGCACTGCTGCATGTTATACTCCTAGGAGTAGTATAATGTTAGGAAAAAATAAAATTGAAATCGTTTTCAGAAACAACATCTAAAATACCTAATAAACGACGAAACATCTAAATATACTTTTTTCTGAAATATAATTATTCAGGATTTATATTTTCGGTTGAAATAAAAAATACTCTCTCCAACTCAAAGTAGTGAATTAACTCACGACGAGTTTCAAACAAACATTCTTTTGCTCAGGAGGCGTGACTTCATTTTAAAACAACTTAGACTAATTTTAGCCGTCAGACTAAAATCGACTTTTAACATAAGCGTGCCGGACATACGGACACAAAGCCCCTTTTTAAGAGATGCGATGACTCATCGAATAAAATAGAAACTAATTATGGCATAATTCTTTATTCCTCGTTATACTTCTTTTTATTATATTTATTTGCAAATCTAAAAATTTCGGTGTTACACTAAACGTTCTTTAAAAAGTAGGCATTATATAGAATAATTTATTCGGATGATTCACGTTAATAAGTAAACATTCTTTGTGATCACTCAAATATGAATTTTAATATTTTTTAAAGAGTTAGGTAATACTTTTACTGCCCTAAATAAACAAATTGCTATAAGTGAAGAGGTCAACTGAAATAAGAATATATGTTTATATTTTACAGAGAAATTAGAATACACAGGACTACAAATAAAAATCAACACAACTCAAAACCCATTGTTTATAGATATGACATAATAATCTATGTACATAATTACTGGCTTGTCTCCGGTATAGTTGAGAGATGGAATCTCCAGCAAAAGATAAGTGATAAGTAATATGCAGTATAAATGCAAAAGTAACTTTGAAGTAAAATATATGGCACAGTATCACCATTGTACTCTTTGAAGAGCATAAGTGATAAGAGAGCACACATGTCGATAATGTATATACATGTATACAGTACATCATGCTTATATCATTTTCAACAATATTAAAGCGTGATATAAAAAACAATATCACATGAATATATTATATTGATGCGAATAATGATGTATGGACGAAAGTGTTACACATTTAAAGATTCGAATAGACACGTGCAAATGACTGGTATCGATTATAACAAAAAAACATAGTCGTATTTTCTGAAATATAATTGTTTGCTCATGGAACTGACGCAATTATCGATATGCCAGTCTAACTTTATCAGATGATCCTAATAAACAGGTAAAATAATTAGCTTGTACATTGTACAAATTAGAAGCGTTATTGTGTAATAAACATAAAATCGTAACTGTATATTTTAGCCATAGTATTTGAAAGATTTTCAACATATTTTCAATTGAACATGAGTTAAATATGTCTACAATGTATGTATTCAAAAAATATATTGCGTAATCAGACCTTCTGGTTGAAAAATGAAAAGTTGAGTCCAAGAAATACGCCCTAAATATAAATACATCACTGGGCTGTACAATGGAAATTCCGTTTGTATCTAATTATACACTTTCAAAATCATTCAAATTTTAAGAAAACATATTTATGTACAAAACACTGTTACTTAAATTTGGCGCTGACTGTTACATAATAGAATAGCAAATGACGATGATGAACAATACATAGATAGCACAACAAGGCTTAAAACCAGTTACCCTTTCCCCGTGTATTGCGAAATCGGTCAACTGAACAACAGCCAAAACACGTAGAGTAACGAAGATGAAGGCGGCTTATAGCAAATCATAAAATCGTAGTTATTTTGAGAAATGTCAGCTATCATTTTCTGCCTGGTAGACAAACACTGTTGGTCGTCTGTGATGGCACGGAAATGCATAGCCACTGGTACTCTTCACAGATCTGAATGTAGTAAACACGTGGGAATGATAGCTGGCATCATTGAAATATACTGTATATATACTTAATAATAGTTCCCTACCATTGTTACTACTATTCACTTTTTTACCCTATTTGCATGTAATATTGTTTTTTGAAAATGTCCATATAAAGGAGACTTCTTGTCAGCGAAACTGGTCACTGCCGTGATGATTTCGCTTCTCCCTTCTTTATATTTAAACTTCCAACAAAAATACATAATTAGTCCTTAGTTAAACAAAACTCCCTTCAACATTCTGTTTCGACGAACTCGAACCCGTCGATCGAAATGTGTTGTTATTATCGATCGATATCACCGATTTGCAGTCAAATGTGAGCGGTGTATATCGTCCGTTGCCGCTGCCGCTGCCGTGAAGGTCATTGGACAGATCGATGCCAGCAGCGCTGGTCGGCGCAGACGACGTCGGGGGGATGATGACTTTGGCTCCACCACAACCTGATGTCGGCGGCGGATGTCTGCCACTACCACCGCCGCCACCGGCACCGCCGATAAAAGTGCGCATATGGAAATGGGGACTGTGTCCAGTGGTCGGGTACTGAAAGGTGGACGAGGTAGTGGCCGGATAACAACCGGCACCGGCGTGTAGATTCTCCGGACATGCGGCCAAGAGGTGATCGGTGGCGCAGGGATGCGGATGATGGTTGGCGGCATAGCGTGCCGGGTTGACATCCAAGCTGTCTCCATTACCACTGTCCCTGTCGGCTGACACCAGACTGTTGCGCTTCTCTTCACCCTGCACAGACAGACAGACAAAGCGATAACAGCTGCGGTCATGTTGTTCAGATGGAGGGCGATCATCCGAGATCGAGTCACGAATAGCATTGGTAAACAAGATATTCACAACGAAACGAGAACTACCGAATAGGAGTCTCAACTCTCAGCGTGCACATAGAAAAGAAGAATGTAAGATGGTGGATATAGAGCACTCTGCCCAGAGCATCGTAACCAGAAGGGGCTGCTGGGGCTGAGCCCATCCTAAATTTTATTGAGACTTCCTGCCTCAAAATGTTGTTTCCTATAATAGAAAATTTGACTAGGCCATAAAATTAAAAAACTTCAAAGTAAAATTTGAATCGTCTTCTATTGTGTATATCGTGTTTTACCGTATGGTGCATTTTCACAATCAAAGTCGCAAAACTGAAGCTGGAAACGGAACACGATAACTGTGAAAAAATTGGCACCATACAGTCATCAAATAATAGGGGAAATACACTGCAACGCGAGGTCAGAGCTATGCTATTTTAATGATGACTGTAGTGCTAAGAATAACTCTGACGTATGTTTAGCGCCTTTGTTTTCACCAAGCAGAATCATGACTGGGCTGCAGTAATTTTAACACATTAGTTAATGTACTCATAATTACTAATAATAGAACCTCATAATCGTTGAAATTTGATTTCTTATCATTTACGTAATTTAGTTCTTTACGGACGAAGTTTAAAACTTCAATTATTTCGATTCTTAGTGGACGGATAATTTATAACTTTAAAATGATTTTCGATAGCAGCCAAGTGTTTGTTACGCTTTGATTTTATAAAAAATATTATGTTACTAAAGTAATCTAATGTGATTAGCTCTCAAGTCATCTCACAAAAAAAGTAAATGGAAAACAAGAGACTTCATGTTAGACATAAAATCGAAAGATATAAGGGTATGTATACGAAATCGTTAAAATGGAGAAATCTGAAGAACACGATGATTCGACGAAAGAAGACATGGATTGCTTGAACGCATAATCAGAGGTAATGAATACCATACCAATGCAATATAGAAGGAGTAATGGAAGGACGAAGAGTTTGAGAAGACCAAGAATAGGGATGGGATGTTGCCAGAACTAGGTAATAAAGAACACCATACTTCACTAGGAAGGAAAATACGTCAAACCAAAAGCTGTGGAGATTGGTGAATGCCATGAGGTGTGGATCTATGAAGATAGCAGAGCACTAGATGACGAGAATGATGGCTGACGACAACTTATTTTGAGTTGTCATGACGAAATACAATCAAGTTTAGCTATTATCATCTGTTAGTTTCACTGACATTGAGTTCAGTGTGGATCGACTGAGAGAACATATCTATTTAAATTCAGGGAATTTTAGTAGTGGGATAAAATGCCAGATCAAATTCAAGAAATTTACGTTTTTATCTTTGATTGTGTGCACACGTCCCACCTATTGATACAACAGTTTAAATTCAAATCAAATCAAAGTTAATTTAGTATACATTGTATAATCCATGACTGAGGGGGCACAGTTGCTGGAGTGGTCTATATAAACGTTTTTAGATGAACTCACACAAAAATGACGTTAAACTCTACTTACTCAAATTACATAAACTACTTCCTTACATGTAAGCTGGATGATCATAGAGAGTAGAAAAAATCCACGAAATTTTAAAATCAGTTGTACAAAAGGCGCAATCAATCATTATGTAAACAGTACTTGAAAGTTAAGTCTTCTGCACCCAGGTTGCCGAATTGCAGTGATTCAAAAACACTCCGGACAATGGGGGAAACTATGACAACAAGTTGGGCAAATAGAAATTTGTATCAAATCTTTTATATAAAATGTGCGATTTATCTACTACTGTAATTTCATTTATCAGTAGAGAGAAGTGAAAAAATATTTGCAGTACATCGACGGAAAGAGATACTGTACATTAGAGCAACACTCGAAAGTCTAACATTATATAGAACTGGTGCATGGATTTAATGGATCAGCCAAAAGCGCAGTATGTCTGTCTGCTAAATGACGCGCTCGATTATTCAGATAAATTCATTGATCCTTTGCCGTAGATATACGAGCAGTGCGTAGAATCACAGACACTACATAAATGATTTTTGCCCAATGATGACTGACACTGAGCCATTCAAACAAACAGCCCGTTCTTTCTCTATTGATTATAAATTATCAATCGGTGGATTAATCACAAAACATGTCACATAAGGAAAGGGCGTTACCAATAGTACGTAATAAATCTAATAAAAATACTCTTTTTGGCTTACACATTTACGGATTGCTAAGAGTTTTGTAAGAATTTACAACTTCTTAAAAATAGTCATTTAACTTTTTGTTCAAAATCCAAAAATTGACGAAAAATAATGAAAGTTGTTTACTAGAAACTCAAAATAGGTTTATCTTCGCTCTTCGACTCAGATGATGTTTGCGGTTTGTTCTATATGACTGAAGTGAATTTGAAAAATCTGTCATCTATAAAACTCAGGACACACCTTTGCTTAACAGGAAAATATGCGTTTTACTAATTGACTGACTTTCCTTTCGTCTATTTCATTTTGCACCTAAGATTCCTCAATAATGGCGCGTCAAAGAAAACGGTGAACTATAGACGGGGAGGAGGAGAAGTCGAAGAAGAGCACGACTTGCTGACTATAGACTGTTGGTTTGCCAGACAAATTCAGACACATATTTAGATATTGTACATAAGGCTGTGACTGAGGAGGTCGAGTGAAAAGTCAAATGCAACACCTTTGAAATTTCTTCTTAGGAATAACTGAGGGGAAATTCCTGCGAACACGCTTTCATCAAATGGAATTAACCGCGCGAAGTCAGAACACGAAATCCCATGGGGAACGACCTGAGACAGAGGGGGAGAGCGCGAGGGGATATGAGGAATGACCGGAGATAGCCGGAGAGTCTGCCTACCGAATGCCAAGTAGGGCTGACAAAGGCTAAGACTGGGGAAAATTTAATCTTCTTGAGTATAAAATGTAGCTGTCAAGGCGGCGAAATGCGATGCTTCGATGTGGTTAAATTCCCGGGCTAGTTCTTTATCGAAGCAGAAGAGCAATACATAATTATTCCATTCGGGCGGGAAAGGGGGCCGAAACCCGACTAAAGGCCATTTCTAGATTTGCTCCCTCACTGCGAACATGACCGCCGAGATTATTTAATTTAGGGCAAATCATAGTAAATCGCGGGGAGAATGTTCCCCCAGCGAATCCGAGTTCAATCTGTATAACTAGAGGAATGGGAAATAGGTCGTTAAAATTTGTTTTTGCTAATGAAATTTATCTTATATCATTGTTGAGACAAGTGCTACTACTGCCTGGGAGAACATGCTAGCAGTTGAAACTTAAATGGAACAAAACAGATTGGATCATCTAATGGATATATTCTAAAGTTCTAACTACAAATGGTTGTCTGTAGTCTTTGTCCTACAATGAATCAATACTGCAGTAATTTAATGTGTAAACTCTTCATAGCGTGTTGGTTAATTTAAAACATTGATCTGTACAACATAAAAATGCAAGAATTGAATTTAAAAAATTCTACCGGACTTATCTGTTGGGAAAGGTCAAATTTACAAGATCCACATGCACATATGTAGTCGGTAAAATATTTTAAACAAATAGAATAATGTTTTTGAGCAGTGTTTCTATATATTCCGGTATAATGATATCTCGTATGACCGCAGTAGTTCACGAGGTACCTCACTAATTTTTATCTTCCTGAATTTTAATTTGCTAAATCACCAGAAAGACATATTCTTGCATTGCTTGCAAATCTGTTAAAAATCTCCCTAGAAAATGTGTTTGAACAGTTTTATGTTTAGTGCAGCTGGTTTACAACGTCCCCAGTAGTTATCCTCCTGCTGTGCAGAACAAATCGGGTATTAAGCGAATAAACACCTATCTTGCGATGTTTGGTGCTGTTAAGGTTTGGCAATAACTCATCGGTTGAAACTTTTGTGTTATACAGTACCATAAAGAAAAGAGGTAATGGAGAGAGAATGAGATAGGAGGTTATTACGAAGCGTATTTAAAGCAAGGTGGAGCGAGTCATAAACACACAGTTTCTCTTATGGATTATTGTACAGCAGGACAAATAGGCTTTAAATTATGAAAACAGCTTCCCATCCGCCTTTCTGCTTTCAGAACAGTGTGTCACTTTAGACTTGAGTCGGTCTCTCCTTACTTCTCTCCACCCCATAAATATTAGCTAGTCTAGCTGTGAGCAAAGAAAACTGTCACATGTTTTCTCTTGCCACTTCCGCGATGCTTTTGACGCTTCTCCCGCAGGAGTGTGGGGCGGAGGGATCACAGGGGAGACAGACGAAGCACTCCTTCCGTCCGCACTCCAGTCCAAGAGACTCAGTCAGCTGTCACCGCATCACACCAACCACATCAGTCTAGCTGTTCCATTGTACCTACACCATCTGCACCCACGCCGGCTAATCTATGTGCTAGAGTACCACTCTGCTCACCCACACAGCTGGCGTGTAACGCGCAACGCAACAGTGTGCCTTAGCGTGGATTTCCGCCTTTGTCCTCGAAACAGGCACCGACTCACAAACCATGCAATATCCTCTTTCATTATACACAGTCAATTGTCTTGAGAAAATTGAATCACTCCGCCCATTCTTTAGTGAGGGCTGTATCATCTATACAATGAAGTGTGTTTGGCACAGGATTGGAGTTCTTTCTGTGGCCGTGATATACAGTAAGGCATTTGGTTATAGTGTTTCGAAGTTGAGAATAAAATAACGGAGGGAGACGATCAGCGCATTTCCAGAGCATAGCTTATAGGATCTGTCTGTTTGAAAGACATTGCTACGCTATGAAAATTTAATAACTGATGACATCTGCGTGTTTCAAACATATGCAATGGAATGTGGGGACTCAAAGGAATCTGATTACGGGTGCTACAAATAAAAGTTATATGGTTTCTCTTGTTTTCTTCCTGATATATGACGCTATATTGATTTTCACATTGACATTTCACATTTTTAGTTCCCTTAAATTCATCCAAATAGGATGAAATTACTTGATTTATTTACAAACTCTACACTGCAGTTGTGCTGCAGAGCATAGTTACTAATCTAATTAGCACACGCATGATTAAAGACATTTAAAATACCCGAAAAGAGAATTGAATTGTATATATATATATAGAAGTCATTGAATCTGCTAATTCAAAGAAGAATCTATACTTCATATTTAAGTTGCAAATGTTTTTATGACGGTACCTGACGGAATCTTTTTAAATATTTATCCACATGGGAGAAAATCCAATTATTAAACGAGAAATATTTAAAAGTAAAACAATGTTTATGAAACCAAATGGAAAAAAACACAAATAAATTAGGAAATAATAAATAAAACGTTGAACAAAGAATATATAATATCAAACTGAATACCGATAACTAGTATCATTTCTACCCCTAATAGAGTAAAAGAAGTGGAAATGCTATCGAGTAATTCTGTGACCTAAAATGCAGTGGAAAAACTCGTATGACGTGCGGTATAATAATGCTGCCCAGAAAAGTATCCAATGTTTTTGAAGCGATGTGCATAGTGCGTAAATTCCAGAATCGGCACTTTGCCATCTCAGAAAATAAAGGGACTAATGACTGGTTCACCACTGTGCATTAGCGAAAAGTTAACAGATAAAAGTAGACGTATAGAGAACGACAAAAATGATGGACAAAGCGAAATCGCTAAGAAATATATCTAATGAAAGTTTGAATAGTTATGCCAATCAAAACTTAGCGTATTCAGTTCGGCTATAAAATTAATAGTCTGAAATGTTGATAAACATCATATTATTCTGGCTGGCATGGACTAAACGGCGGAGATTAGACAAATTAAGAGAGGTTAATAAAGTGATGCTATCTGCTCAGAATTGTTTCAACCCACCCCAACCTCTACTCCAACCCATTACGCTTATTCGCCAAGTTACCCAAAACGTCCATCAATTTACAGGCATACAATTTCTAGGATTCTCTACTTTCAGCGAGGATTGGCAGCGCCCACTAAAGGTGCCAGATCAGCGTTGGCGATACTGATTTTATGCTCTCATATTTGAATGCTCACTGGCATTCTCAGATTGGGAAACACTCCCAGCTCCGACCCCCCCCCCTCCTTCCGTCAGAAACGAAAACGAACATGGCGTGAACAGTCTGACACTCGCATTGCCCCGTGACTAATATATATAAATACGCTGACGCTCATCGGCTCCATGCAATCTGTTTTATATGTGAGCAAACAATAATGTCGATCAGGACAAAACAACAACCTGGCCAGAAAAAGAAGAAAGAAATACAAATTAGGAAAAAGTGAAATCTTGTTTAATTTTATTATATATACATATATTGTATTTGGAAAACTATGAAATAGAGCCTATACCGGAAAATACTGCATTTTTTCAGTTTTATTTAAAATCTATAAATCTCGTGGTATATAATGAGCACGTACGTCTTGGTGTTACAGGAAAAACTCTTTTTTCATTAAAAAATCTTCCATTAAGTACTGCATAAACCTGGAAAACAGGTTTCCAATCAATATATAGTATAAATATCGGGATACTCGTCGATTCCTTGACACGTTCCGTTGATTATTTGGAGAGACTTTACATTAAAATGAAAACCTAAGCAAAAGCGTTCGAAAGTCTTGTCTCACTCTTCCTATACCGTGTTTTACAAAAACCTAGTACATAAACATTATGGCATTTTCTCTTTAAATAATATTCATGCAGTTTTTCAATTACACAAAACAGTTTAACTAACATAATTATGTTTTAGCCTACTGTAAATAGTCTATGTCATGCAGTACACATATATTCCGTTTTTTAGAAATGTCACAGAATTCCGTGAATCATTGAGTTCCCCATTTTCTATATCGCTTTCTCTATATAGTCACTGGTGTTTTCTAAATTAGAATCGTAGTATTTATTGTCTATCATTTCTCTTGTTTCATAAAAAGTGATATGCAATATTTGTCGGTTACAAACTGTATATTAATAAATTTTCAAATATGTAGGTGCTTATAATCCAGCATTGGTATGTGTCCGAGCCTTTATTTCTGTATCGTGAGATAGAAAGATAAATGAATAACTTCATATTGTACGATATAGTAATACAAAGGATATTTGAAGTTTTTGTTATCTGCCATAAAAGAATCTATTCGTATCATTTCATTAAAGGTAATATGCTAAATTTACAGTACTAAACGGTGGGGTGGAATTTAAACAAGAATAATAAGTTAGAGAAGCGGTTCAGGTCATACAGTAGAGTTGTTTTCACTTATGGTTCACGTGATACGGTACCTCTGCATATCCTTACTAACATTCATTGCGCAGTTAATTTCATCGCACTTCGAATTTGTCTTGTTCCGAAAAAACTATATGCTAGACTAGAAAACATACTGACGAGTTACGTAATGAAGAATTGAAATTCCTCTCTCAAGTCGAGTGATAATGTCCCTGGGGTGTTGAGGTTGGGTGGATTGCTGATCGGAAAACGGCAACGTCGAAAAGCGTGGATGGGGTAGGATAGGAAGGAAACGAATTGTGTTTCACACTCTGCTGAGTGGGGGCTATATCCATCCGCATGTGACAAACATGGTTTTGTTTCCTCTGCGTAGACCATCATTCGGATCTTTCGACAGGAATTGATGTCAGATTCAAACCCCGCCCCTCTAGTTAGAGTCTCAACCACACAGAGACACACGCAATACTCGTATAGGCCAACAGACACCGTCTCGATATCTTGTTATCCTTTGATGAATTTTGTGACTTTTTAAATCCCCATGGTAGTTATGTGGTTCTGCGACTACAGAGGACCTCTGGGAATGATGAAATTTGTTATCGGGAGAAAATAGGTCGCCTTTTAGAACGCGAAGATGATGAAATTATGTTTATAAATCGAGCCACAGTGCAGAGAGTTGATCTATAGCTCATTTTTTATTATAATAAAATTTTTATTTTGAAAATTTTATATAGTACTTTTTTATAGGTACTTTTGTACTCTGATTGCAAATAGAGTGAATTACAAAGATGGTAAATGGAAAGATGAAATTCAAGCCAAGTATGAGAAATTATATATGAAATTTAAAAAACCTCATTTATATTTACAATATGACAATGAAGGTACATTTAATTTCTAAATGTATAGAAACGATTGTTTTCAGTTTCCCAATCTCCCAACAAATGATGAATCATTTACCTTGTCATTTTTCATTTGCTATTTATTGTATGATCTATTTCACCAACCCGATCACCACTCTCATTCCTTTTCGACATTTACGCTAACCAAGAATTAAAAAAGAAAATTACAATATTCGACTTAAGGCACGAGAGAAAAGATTAAGTTAGAAGTATTGCTTGTTGTGTCAGTTGTCCTTTTTTCGACTTGAACTGTGCAGCACGCCTCGTCCCTTCTCTCCATTATGTCTTACACATGACTTCACCCTATTTTACGCTCGCCACCTTCGCTAACGGGCCACCGAGTCCAACAGATTCAAATAAGTGAGTCGCCGGATTACCGGAGCAGGAATTAATCGCGCCAGGCTCGAGAGTTGGAAAGCGAAGGCGAAAGCGAGAGAAGAGAGGAGAGCGGAAGACAGAGTCTCATTAGTTCACAGTGGTTGTATATGCTGCCATTGCTGTCGACCTGTCGAAAAAGGGAAAACTACGTTCACGAATCTTGCACAGTTTCATCGGTGGGTTTCCACAGATCCAGTCGACCTCTACCCCCCCCTCCTGTCTTCTGTGACGATTTTCTTTGCCTCTTTCCCTGTGATCATACGCAGTCTGTCCTGCTCTGGCTTATGGATCACCCCTGACCGACTGCAGTGCGTCGTCTGTTCGAGTTGTACAATTGTCCGACACTTTTGAGACAATTCAATAATTCTACAGATTTGTTCAGGGATTCACAGCACAATGTTTCATGGAAATCTCATTTCATTTCCATAGTAATTTCTTCTCGTTTTCTACTTACATATTTGACGCACCGAGTTTGTTTAATTTGGAATTATACATTTGGGAATTTAAAATGTATGCGAACACGTGACTGAGTCACACTAAAAGGAAACCTATCGGCATCTGTAAAGGTGATTCACACAGAGCAGGATGTTAGCTCCCAGTTGGTAACAATGAATAATATAATTAATTAGGACCAAAAGAGATGACCCACAGCAAGACAGGCATGACATATACAGTACAGTACGTGGTTCGAGGCAAAGATATCATTTTCATGTACAGTTGATGATTTAGCTATAGAAAATACAGGCCCGTCACGTGGGGAGGTGGATGGGGTGGACGTCCGCCCACCATTATTTAGAAATTAAAAATAAGAAAAAA
>JAUYWV010093811.1:0-14410 GCA_032274565.1 Nematoplana nigrocapitula
TTTCATGATTTATCCTGATATCACACTATCTACAAGGATATTTAATATATTAAAATGAAGTTTAAAATGTTTTATTAAAATCTTTATATATTGCCACATAATAGAGAAAGCTAAGTACAAGCTATGTATTATGTATTTCTGATACATTAAATAATATATTTAGATAACTATACTGCCTATATGAACATTCCAATTAATAAAATAGAGCTTCTAATGTTTTATTAAATATTCTTCTTTTTGAAACAAAAAAGTTGTTTTGTATTATTATATCTTAAAAAATGGAAAAATATAATATCTAATGTTTAATTATGTCATAACTCAGAAGAACATTAATAATTTTTACAAGAAAAATATATAATATAGATTATCTTAAGCTTTATTTTGATATATGGCATATTCTTGTAGATAGTATAGTTGATTATATAAATCAAAAAATAAATTAATATACATATAGAAATTTGATCTTTAAATGTTTTGTAATTTATTTTTAATTTCAAATTAAAAATAAAGATTTATTTAAATAAATTAATAATTTGATATAGTTTTATAATTTACATTTTATTTAATCTAATTTTATAGATACTGTATTCAATATATTTTTCTGAGTAACTATACAAGGTATTTAATATATCTTTGCTGCTAATAATAAATAAACTTATGCATATCATATATATATACAAGTTTATTTATTATTAGCGGCAAAGATATATTAAATACCTTGTATAGTTACTCAGAAAAATTAAATGCCCTATTGGAATATCATAGATACTGAAAAGCTAAAACATATTCTAGTTTCTGCATATAGCTAAATTGTATTAACTTTGCATGCATCATAGATTTTTAAATATTTTTAGCACTGAATAGTTAAAATGTTTAATTTTGAGTACTTTACCAATTTTTTATATAATAGGAATATAATTCCTAAAGTTTACTTAATATTATATGACATAAATATATTTATATTTAAATATTTTTAATTTGTATTATATTAATTTGATTCATTATATATTAATGCAAAAATTGATATAAAAAAATTAGTTAATTACTCTTTTTGGCCTAAAATAGTAATATTTTTCATGTTATAATTGTATAAATTGATCTTGTTTTGATTTTAACTATCTAAAAAAGGTTATTTTATAGGAATTTGATAAGGATATTCTAATTTCATAGTAATTTTGTGCTTTTAGACTTTGAAATGTGCTAATTTATTGTAAGTATAATTATATATTATGATTATATTGTTGATATTAAAATAATAATTATAACAGTAATATTTTAATCTTTTATTTCTCTTTTTATATATATTATAATACTTATGCTTTTAGCCTTCCGAATCATCCAGCAAAAAATATATATTATGTATACGTCAATTTTGAGGTTTTGAAAACATTATTAAAAACTGAACTTATGCATGACCTATGGGCATGAGTAAATCAAGAATTGTTTTTAAAATTCATTTCTGATAAAATTAAAAATAAAATGGTACTACTAATACTATCAGGTTTTTCTATTTAAATTTAGTATTTTCCTAGACTACCAGATGGTAGTTGCCTAGTATTTTTCTTAGATTGCCACCCCTTTGAAATAAAGTACTGTTTCGAAGGACACTTTCTGCTGTCAATTTCACACTCATAACTATAACATGAATTGGACAAAATTATGTAAATTATTAACCAGAAAGGCTGATATATAGTTAAAATCAATCAGTTTCATGATTTCACAGCAAAGATTCCAAATATTCTCAGCATTGTTGCGAATATGTCCTGGACTGAAACAAATGTATTCAAGAAGGAGAAGAGTTTGCCGACTGGCGATAGTCTAAAAACTCTATAAATGTAATTAAGCAGAAGTGTCAGTAAAATATAACTTAATTAAAAATAGACACATAAATAGTATTCTTATATGTATAAGGAAAAACCGCCTAACTTCTAAAATCTAATATAACAGAAATTTACCATGCTTTACAGACAATTATTTTAGTAAATAATTTTAAGAACGCGCCTATATTAATCCTTAGCAACTTGTCATCTTTCAGTTAGTTAAACGATAAAAAGTGTTAATGAAAATTCCATAAGTTTGAACAAGAATTAAAGAAGCTTCTTTTTTGCATTTAAAAAATTTGTCACATAACCTAAAAATAGAAATAATATAACTTTTACTATACCTTATTTTTATATGATTAGTATGCATTTTCAAATAATATCCGCGGCTACTATACATATGTACTATTTGGATTGGCGGCTATTAATCGAGAGAAGCTATTATTCAAGGATTTATTTTAATAAATATATACTCTATCGAGTAGCCCTGCACCAAGGTTGGGGAGCCACCGAAGATGCGCCTAGATGGTGTTGCATATTTTGCGGATGATCGAGGGCAATAACAGAACCGTGACATAGTGACGAAGAAAAATTAACAAAAAAAACATTTAGAGTAGACGGTTCCATATCATTTTTGTAACCCAAAAGGTAAACATAAACATGTATATAGAGACAGTATTTTGTGACTCATTTATAAACTGAAACATGCATATATCTGCGTCTAGTAATAGGAAGGGCGAGTCTTATCCGATGAATTACAGAATTTATGCAACATATTTATTATCTACCGACATCCCTTTTTCGATGAAAAACCCAGTTCACGTTCTTTTACAAAAAGTAGTTCACAGAGCTACTTGTTAATTCCTGACACCTTATTTAACTTATAGTCTATCGAACCCCTTAAGTAAGCGCAAGTGATCAGCTCTCTCTTTATTAAAACTATAAAGTATACATTTCTATAAAGATAATAGACTGCAACAAAACGCAGTTGTGAATTCAATTCTACAGGGAAATGAGCAGAAAATTATTTTTACTGATCTTTAATATTTTTCGCTGAGCTGACTTCCGGTAGTTTTAAATATCAAATTTATAACACGAAATTAAGCTTGTTATTAAAAAAATTATATAATGCACAAATTAAAGATTTAAATAGAGACGCATTATACTTATTCTTTTTCAATAACGAATTTCCATCTTTCAAAATTATTTTGGCCTTGACATAAATTCTCGCTTAGTTAAATGTTGAATTATTCTAATTTGCATTCTATTACAATTTTGAATTGATGATTATTGAACAAGAAAATGATTAAATAATTTGTAATTATTACGATATAATCTAAATAAGTAACAAATTAAGTATGTTCTTTACAGAAAAAGGTACAAGGCAATGCCTAAACTGTGATAAAATATTGGGGAAAGCGATATAGGTCGATACGATGAAGGTAGAATGAGCGGAGAAGAGAGCTGGACAGTGAAAGATGATGCGGGAAAGCTCTTGGGGAGATTCGTCGCAGGAAAAACAGCTGATGAAGTAGAGAAATGTCAATGCCATCTTCATATGCCAGCACACGAAGACGACAACAACTTTAATACTGTCATCGTTCTACTCGTGCTCAACATCATTCACTTCCACTTGGCTGATGGCATCGGTGAGGCGTCTGAAATTCAACACAGAAAAAAAACACATCGTAAACATGAGGTTTACTACGGCATCTCCAAAAAGATCTAGTAGTATAATCCTATGCACTAGTTCTGATTGGAAGCTGATATGAAGACATATCTAGCGAATTAACTAGATAAACACTGTGAACATTTAAGGAGAGATGAGTAAGTTGACATGATCAGGTGTAGATTAAAATTTGGCAAACATTTGAGGAAGGTGAACGTAGTGGGTTTATAGAAAGTCCGGTGAAGAAATGTTGTAGGTATCTGATGGTTGGAGTGCATTATATATAAGACAGGTGGGAGGGTCTAGACGCAATCTCAACATTAGTGTAGAATAATTACTAATGCGTCATATAAATCACAGTGGGCTCGCTGATGTCAATTAACCTGATTAGACGGTTTAAACTTCAAAATAACTCTCAGACAGCAGAATGTTAGGTAAATGTCATTTATTCAGTCTTAATTTCGAGTGCTGGACATCCTGAGCGACGCGGCCCGCGCTCTGCTCTTCCTCAGGGAGATTGGGGTGCTCACACGCCCACCGGACCTCTAATCCGGCCAGGAAGAAGAAGGAAGAGGAGGAACTGCGCGACACGTGAAAATAGTTTTCACTTTGAGGCAGAGCTTACTGGAGTAGTAGGAAATATAGACCACTGGATCAATCGATAAATGCTGACCCTTTCCCCGCTCTCCTTAAAAAAATTAAGCAATTCAATTCTCTAACTTTTCTATTACTAATGGGCCCGTAGTTCTCTCACTAAGACGAGCACACAACGTGACGGGATGCCCCGTCACCCTTGTCCATTACTTTCTTTCCCGAAGGATATAAAGCTACTAAGAAGGGAGCACCCGGCGTTGCCTGGGAACAATGAACTACTTGCGGCATCGACCGGTAAACGTTGTACCAATGAACACTGCTTGGAGTTGCCAGTTTTATTGGTCAACCCTGGCTTCGCGGGGTACATGATATATCTATGGCACTTTCGGTGAAAAGTCCCCTTGCAACCCTATGTCATGCGCCAATCTCTAGTTTTTAGGTAACAAACTGACAAATAACGGGAAATACATTCACAGTAAGTGATAACTGCAATGCAACTTACCGAATAATCTGGACATATTTGTCCCTCTTCTCTCGAAGTGTTTGGAGAACTTCATCATCTGCGAAGTCGTTGTCGGATTCATAATTGATAACTTCTGTAATGCAGAAAACCGAAATAAAAATAAGACTCATCACGGTTATACCAAACAAGATGAGGAGCTTTGAAATCAGAAAATTATTTAAAAAATACTGTATAAGTTCTCCTACCTGTCCTTCCTAAAACGAGTCTCCCCAAGACATTCCTACCTCCTCATTCACTGCCTCCTCTGCCGCTATTGTCCCAATCTCTTTCTCTGCCTCCTATATCCACCACTTCTCCTTTCTCCCTAACGGCCATCACTTCGCAATAAACTCTTCGACAGCAAGATCCCATATTTCACCTGGTGAACTTCTCCTTTCCCATTCTACACGTTTCGAACTCTCGCGCCGTCGCTGCAATGGGCACTCCACCCTCCTTGCATCTTACCTCCCTCGGATCAGCCTGACCGATTCACTCACTCGCCCTTCCTGCAGTGAACGCCAGCAGGATCTTTCTTGCCTTCTTCTCTCTTGCCCCTCATCTTCAGGCCTCCGCCTTGCCATCTTTGATCAGACGGTGAGCCATCTCGACCTTTGGAGGCGGCCATGGGTAGTTGCCCGGTTGCTGGACCTCGGCGGCCTTGCGCTTCCCCCACATCCTACGGAAGGGGCCGGGTAACCAACCAAAAAAACAAACCTCTCTTCTTCTTGCCTCCTACCTTCATCGCATCCACCTCTCCTTCTCCTACCTGTCCTTCCTGCAATGAGTCTTTCCAAGACCTCCCCACCTCCTCCTTCTCTGTCCAGCTCTATTCTCCTCGCCTCCTAGTTTCATCGCCTCCATCTCTCTCCATCTCCAACCTGTCCTTCCTGCGACGAGTCTCCCCAACAACACACCTTGAATACTGGCAGCCAGATCTGGTAGTTGAGACGGTGGAGGTGCCTCAACCACTTGACCTGGAGGAAGCGGCAGTCCTTCGGCCTGGTGGTGACTCTCTGATTCCCAACTGCTCCGTGCTGAGTTGTCGAACAGTCTCGAACCAATCACCTGCGCGTACATAGAATAAAATTAATGGAATAGTAGTGTGGAAATGCTTTGGTCTGGACCACCAGCTCACCTGACCAATCACGCTATCGACCGGAGGACGCCAGTCCTGCGATCCGATCCACGGAGACGAGCATCCCGACAGCCACGGACTTCCTCTTCGCTCCACAACCGGTGGCTTCTCCGGAGAAGAGACATCGGATGCTGGTCGCTCGTGTCTTGTGGTCGATGCCTTCTTCTTCTGCCTCTTCCGGGACTTACGCACCAGCCTCTTTTCCTCCTCCTTGTTCTCTTCCGTCTGGACCATCACCGTCACCTCGGGGGCAGGCGGATCCGAGCTAGTCCCAACCGACTTCTGTTCCACAAGCTTTGGCGTTACGGCCATAGGAGGTGCAGGTGTAAAACTGACTGCACCCGGAACAAACTGAAAGCAAACAACCACCAACAACTCATGCCAGCAATTGTTGTGTGAAGTAGGGATTAGGTGTTCTATGGAACAGTTTTTGGCTTGTAACTAGATAAGCCTTTAATGTACATTTTAAATATGCGCAGATACCTACTACATTGCGTTTCAATTCATGACAAATATGGAAATTAGGAAACGAATCGGCAATTCACGCTCGTTTCAATCAATGTCATTTTTGCGCGCTAACTGGTAACAGCCTGGATGGGAAAGAAAAGTCGATAACAGAAAGTGAGCAAATGTAGTAGTAGTAGTAGTTGTTATTGTTGTTTGGTTACCCGACCCATTCCGGAGGATGGGAGGGGGGCGACGCAAAGCCGCCGAGGCTCAGCATCCGGGCAACACCCCGCATGTCCGCCTCCAGACGTCAACAAGGCTCACCGTCACACCAAAGATGGCACGGCGGGGCCCCGAAGATGAGGGACAAGAGAGAAGAAGGTGAGAAAGATCCTGCTGGCCTTCTCCGCAGGAAGGGCAAGAGTCGAACAGATTGATCCGTTGGAGGTAAGAGGCAAAGAGGGTGGAGTGCCCGGCGCATAAGTTCGAAACGGGTAGATCTGGGAAGGAGAAGCTCACCAGGAGACGTTTTTGGAATTCGACTGTCGAGAAGTTTGTTGCAAAGAGATGACCGCCAGGAGGAAAGAAGAGAATGGTGGATGAAGGAGGATTAGGCAGAGAAAGAGATTGGGGAGGCAGTGGCAGAGGACGCACCAGTTTGGCAAGAGCGTCGGCCCTCTCATTGCCCCGCAGGGATGAGTGCCCGGTATCTATTGGAGGCTAGTCTAGAGTTCAGCAGTAGTAAAGTAGTTCATTGTGTTATTAATATAGATTTAAAAATCTTATTACTAATTATTTATTTTCAGCATGTTTTCCCCACAAACATTTCTTTGGGGAGGGGGTGACGGGGTGGCCCAGAGTTCCGAAAATGCTTACTACTGCTTCCACAGCACCCTTCTCCTGCAGGGTGTCAGACAATCGCACGGTAGAATAGCACTCACCTGTTGAACCTCCTGCAACCGCTGATCAGCATCTGGATGTCGGCGAGTCGTGTTGCTGGCCTCCACAATTCCCTGGCCAATGTCGGAGATCTTCGCCCGGAACTCCTCCAGATGGGCCTCCCAGTCTTCCTCGACTCGTACAGCCATCCCGGTCTGCAAGTTCGGACAATAGGCTCATTACCACATAACTACAATAATGTGATTTGTCGAACAGATAGATACCTTGGCAGGCATAGCGGAGGTGGAGGATTGGATCACACGCTGGTATCGATCTGTTAGCGACACCTGGTCCTGCTTGCAGCGGGCTAGCTCCATACGCCGTCGCAGTCGCCATTGGGCCAGAATGTCATCAGTGCTGTCAGCAGTTGGCGGAACCTTCTTCAACGAGGCCGTCTCTGGAAACAATACGCGAGAAGGTGGTTGCATGGGGCTACACAAACCATCGCCTCCGACCTCGAATATGGACAAACCGCCATAAAGATATAAGTAGAACTATAGAGGTGATATCTAATGTTAAAAGCGAAGAAAAAATTGAAGCGAGTGGAATTTGCCAACTAGAGGCTACGCTGTTTTCTATAAATCAAAAGTTATGATTCACTCACTTTAGAATCCAAAAGTGGAAAGAATAGGTGGAAACGGCTTTAAAACCCATCACAGAACAGAACGTGATCCCGCCCCGCGTAGTATTGGACTCAGACTCACTGACTTCAGAGCTGGGAAAGAGGCCCAAATGAGCAGACCAACGCCATAGGACCGACCATTTGGGAGAAACTAGCTGACCACCTGGCGAAGGAAGCAAGCAAATTGGTGCAAGGGAAGTCCGGACGAATTACGGCGCCGCCAAGCACGCCATCCAGCAAGCGGTGGATATCCAGGTGGAAAGGCAACATGCGACCACCCCAAGACTTTGAATCCGTCGCCCGACGAGACCAGCGCACATTATCTCAACTTAGGGTGGGATGCAGCCTCCTAACTCCACTCCACTCAACCAAGTCAACCGCCCCTGTGTGTACACGTGTAGAGTACAGAGATGGAGGTGCAAATGAACGAGCTGCAAGCAAGTATACAGTACAATGTTTCGAGTGGTACTCACTCTCCTTGTGTCTGTCCGTAGGGTCAACCACGTGATCGGGATCCCATCTTCTGGGAGTGGGAGGGCTTCGACCGGGAGATGGGAGATGTTGCTGGATCGCTTCCGAGTTGGCTGAGGTGCTCATGTGACTCCGCCGGATAGCTTCAACACCATCCTCGTCACTGAAATAGGTAGGCAGTCCGACGGACGGATGAAGATATGTAAATGAAGAAGGAAAAGAGCCAAAGGGGGAGAAAGAAAAAGGGTAAAATGAGAAAAGAGAATGAGGTGGAATCAGAATACGGAAAGAGCACCGTGAAACAGAGGAAAAATTTGTGAAAGAGAAGTAGTTGAAAAAGTGGGAGAGGGAAAGAGAGCCGTATAGAGCAGAATTAGAGAGGACATAAATGGGTAAAAGAGAGAAAATAAAGAGATGGAAAACAGAGGAGTATAAACGAATAAACGGGATGAGCAAATAGCAAGAGAGAGAGAATACGAGTGGGAGACTTGTATAAGGTAGAATAAGAGGAAAAATAATAAGGGAAAGAGAGGATGGTAGGAAAGGTCAGATAAAGTGAGAGAAGAAAGGATATAGGAGAGACAGAAGAAAAAGAGAGGAAGAAGGAGAGGGTGCCAGGGAAATGAGAGAAAAGAGAGAGAAGAAAGAAAGAGAGAGAAAGATAAGATAGAAAGAAGAGAGACAGAGAGAGAGAGGGAGAGAGGAGGAAGAGAAATGAGAGGGAGGAGAGGGAAGCAGGACAGATTAGGGAGGTGAGAGGGAAGGAGAGAGGGTGGCAGCAAATGTGATAGAAAGAGGGAAAAAGAGAGGGAACAGGAGAGGGTGGCAGGGCAGATTAGAGAGGAGAGAGAATGATAGAGAAGAGGAAGAGACGGTGAGAAGAGAGAAAGAGAGGGTGGCAGTGAAAGAAAGGGGATAAGGATAAAGAAGAAAAAATAGAGGAGTGAAAGAGAAAGGAGGGTGATGGCGAGAACGAGGGATAGAGAGGGGAAAACAAAAATTTATAGAGTGAGAATAATGAAGTGGGACAGACGAAGAAGGAAGAAAGAAACAGGCAGAGAATCCGACGGGGGAGGGAGCAGGTAAAGGTGTCAAAGTGTGTCACATTCCTCTACTATAGTAATTCATGTCCAGTGAATCGAGAGAAATTGCAAGCAATCATTAACTTACTGGCGACTGAGCAGTCGTTCTGCTTTGTCCTGAAGGCTGGCCAAACTCTCGTCAATGGAGGAGGAACGAGTCGATTCCCACTGGTCCGCTACCTGCATGCGATTGGCAAAATTGGGAGAAACGTTTCGTCGTCAAGTGTTATATATAATACATCTGTCCAGAAAGCATAATAACTTCGCGGAATCAAACTTTCAACACAGCCCCTCGTCAGTACTAGGTCACAAGATTGCTTGTCGAATATGCTTGTTGTGCTGCATATTATGGCTTAAAGCGCTGTAAGAATGTGTGGATACTCGTGGCCTAGTGGTCAAGTAGTTCGACCGCTGTTCACTGGGGTTCGGCTTCGAATCCTGCCCACATCTTGAAGAGGGGCAATAACCAGAAAACCGGTCTTTATGTGATCTTTTTTATATCTCCATTTTTGTTAAGTAAATCAATATAGTCTACAAGTCACTATTATAGCACTAATATCTCGTGATACATAGGTAGATTAGACAAGAGTTGCAACTGCGCTAGACATACCTTCTCCTCTCTGGGTGGGAGGGATTGTGTGGATGGTGGAGGTCGTATCTTCGCAGTCATCGAGCCGTGTCTGAAGCAGATAACAGGAGAAACATCGATTACTCTTTCGTACGCCGAACACACAGTTGCCCAAAACTCGGTCTAGCACCCACCGGACAGGGGAGGTGTCGGATGTGGGTGGAGATCTGGGCAGATGCTTGGTCCACCAGAAGTCCTCTGTCTTCACAGCACCCCTGGTAGCTCGCTCCTCCCGACTCAGCGCTTCTCCGTAACGGAATCGCTCAATATATCTGCCACAGACAGGTGAGATGGAAACGTACACTTTCCATGTACACTATACAGTGGATTCATCAAGTTTGCCTTGCTCAGGGACGCCGCCTTTCACTTCATGTTGCCATGGATGGGCCTCTACTTTCCATCTCCACCTCTATCTTTTTAAACTAAACATTATCAGACGCATTTCAAAAGCTGTGTTAGTGCTAGGACAAGACCAAAAACGGGACTAGTTAGCACTCAGAATGTTGGGACTAGCTAGCCTGAAGGTTTAAATGTTTGTGTGCAAATATTATAACAATCTATTTTCTCATTGGCTGACGCACGCAGGCATGCACTGCTATTAGCTGATGATACCTGCATGATTTTTCCCTAAGACAATACCTAACAAATGATTTGTCTGTTTGGGGTCAGACTTGTGGCTCTGACTGCGCCTGAGCAAAATATTGTGTGATCGTTGCATGTGTTGTTCTTCAGAATTTCTGCATTTGGTACAACTTAGACACTAGGGCCGTAATCAGAGTTGGTGACAAGAGGCTGAGCCCCTCTTGACTTAATATGGAAAATATGTTTTTTCAAAATTCAAGATACAATTTAAGTTGTCTTTTATTTGTTTCTGTGTTTTATGTTGTATTTTGATAATTAATCAATTCTTCAAGATGGAACATAAAAACTGGCTAAATCAGCATCACAGAGTTGTAAAAAAGTAGAGTTCTTATTCACAGATATCCCTCAAATCAATAAATGAAACAATGGAAAAATACAGTGCCCTGAGCGCTTATAGCACCTCATAGTATTTTCCTAATAATTAGGAGTGACTTAAAGTGATTATAAATATTTTGCTCAGTTGCTATGTTAGCACACCTTCTGCAATGCCACTTAGCACTAGCACAAGGAATTTAGTCTTAGCCCAGCTTCTGTAATACCACTGTAAAGTCCATACCTGGTTTCTAACTACAAATAATTTCTCCAAAAATGATCACAACACCACACCACCATGAGCAAGATATAAAATCATTGAAAGACACAATAATGTATCTATATTTTATATTTTATTTGCCATCTTTCTGTACAATATCACCAAAACATAAATCTGCAAGATCTGATATCTTTGTGAGGACACGCAATGAAACAACAGTGGCTTGTGTATACAAAATTGATGTTCTGATTTTTTTCTCTTAAAAATTTGTAAAAAAAATTGGTTAGAACCCATTAATGCTGAAATTCTTTTCACAAAAAACATGAAAATTTTATATTTTCAAGTTTCCGCCAAATATACACTATTAAATTTTGAAAACAAAATTTAAAATTTTACAATCCTTCAGAATCATTACCAATTTGCTTTATAAAAATTCCTTTTTATTATTACTATTTCTTAGATAATACTAAAAAATATTACTTTGATATTACTGAATTTCTTGAATATCCATTAGAATTATCAATTGCATTGGGTCCATCAATAATATAACTATCTTCATTCATACTTTATTTTTGTCTCAAAATCTACAAAAGAGAAAAATAGTATAGTGTTACCACAAAATATGAATAAGATATAAAATATAATGATGCCAGTGGATTCAACTATTTTACAAACACTATATATAGAATTTACTAAACTCGATTGTATCTATCACTGCTAGGTTAAGCAGAAATTGCTTCTTTATCTGTACCTCCAGAAGACAATGGATTTTGTTGGAATAGTTGGTAATCCATTTTGCATGATATGTGAAGAATCTGACAAGATGATTGAGTTGTGCCATAGTCTGTGGTGTGGGGAATTCAAGTAGAGCCTTTAATTAATTGTGGTCAGGTTATTTTGTCCTCTTTTTGAGTATGTGTCCTCAAAGACTGATATGTGTTATTCTGAAGGTGCTCTAGTCATCATTGAGTGTTAGATTTTTGGATTGTGCAATGTCCATAAATCTATTGAGATTCCTATTATGCTCTTCCAAAGTTCAGCCACCTATTATTTATGATATTGTCAATATATGGATAAGTTCTCTTCAAATTGTTTTCTTTCACAAATCTATCCATTATCTTCTCAAACATAAGTACCATGTTAGTGATAACAAAGGGTTCCCATTTGTCTCTAAGGATGTGTAGGACCTATCACCTTGTTTGATCAGTACCTGGGGCTGTATGCCCACTTAAACTAGATTTGTAGAGTTCTAAAGTATAAGTTATATATATCATATACATACATACATACATACATTTCTCTAATTATAGATAGGATATACAGTACACAGCCAGAAATAAAAATATACTTACCAGGCAATATAAGTGATGTGTACTAAGCAGAATATTAATACATAATACTCTATGTCATAAATAGAACGGATTTAACCTCAGCCCTGCCGTCGGAAGATTGTTCTAGTTTTATAGTCTATATATAATGCAAATGACAACTGGCACTAACCATTTCAATTTTGCATGCATGAATACTTTGATTATATTACTTGGTCCAATTGTAAAACATAGTGCAGGCAATAGGAATATTTTATAGATATACGCAAGCATAACATAGGCAACTGTCCTGCCAATTCAAACTGCGCAGACAAATATTTTTGGGTGAATCATCTTATACGCAGCTGTAGGCAAATCACAAAATATGCAGCTAACATGCTTCACCTATATTGGATCCATTTCAATAGGGTAAATAAATTTAAAACATTGTAAATTATTTCATATAATTATAAAAAATTTAGAATTTTTAGTTTTAATTGATAAATTTATAAAATAATATTATTAATAACTTTTCTTAAAGTAGTTTATATATGTGAGTAAAAATATCTACTTAATTGGAAACTAGCCAAAATAATTAATATTTTTATTTTTGTATATTAGGCAATATTGATTCATAGTATTTTTTTATATCAAGTCTATAGATATATAGTAATATATATATATATAAACATTTTGACTTGATTTAATTTTATAATTTGTTACTTACTTCTTATTTTGGGAAACAGGCATGTTATTAGTTGAAACTAATTAAAAATATACATATAATTGCCATTATTTTACTTGGCTAAAAAAGTTGTTCTTATACAGTATATTTTTATTAAATTTTAGCTAAATAGAATAGAATAGGTATTTTTAGTTACTTCTATTTATAAAATTAAGAGCTGATAACTGCTAAGTTTTAAAAATAAATCCCATGAATGTGTTAAGAAAAATATTTGAAGTTATCTAAAATAAATAGGTCTTTTACTTTTACTTTTAGTTTTATTAAATTTTAGTCAAATCTAGTTTACAAAAAGTAATATCTATCTAAGATATTTAATGTTTAATATTTTTATATTAGTGATATATACATATTATATATATATAATAAAAAAAATTAATAATATAATAACGAAAATAATTAATTAATTACTATTCATCGAAAATGATTAGGTGTTTGGAGCTATTATCGTTTACTAAACCCATTTAATCATTATAATTTGTTCTAAAATATTAAAATCAATTTACACTTATAAATTTTTATCTAATTACTGAAAATTATTAATATTGAACGTCAATTAATTTTAATAATAAACTCCGTCAATGTTTGTCTTATTTTTTTGAAAAAAACGCTCAAAGGTGTGTTTACATTTAACGTATTTAAATACAGCGTTCACCATAGAAATATCACCAGTTCTATTTATATCTGTATGGCGTTCACCCTAACTTTTACACTTAACTCTAACATCTGTTATCTTTCACCAATTTCATCAGGATTTCATCTACCAAAAAATTGTCAGTAATTCTATCGTTTCGTAAGAAGCATTTTAATAATTTTGCGTGCGCATCAACATATGTCGACAGGAAAACAAACTTCTATCACAGCATGTGTCATCGATTGATTTACCAATGTCTGCCTGAAGTGTTCGAGCGCACTTATTTCAGTTTAATGAAACTAGCAGCTTTATTTAGACGACAGAAGTGCGCTCGCAAATGTTTTAGAATTTGCGTCATATCTATATCGTTATATATAGAAGACTAGCTGACATACCCGGCGTTGCCCGGGAGGAAATGAAATGCGACCGCACTATCAATAGCACAGTAACTTTCTAATTAAACTGAACTAAACGAAACGAAACGAAGCGAAACCGAAACCGGAAACGAAACCCGAAACGAAACCGGAAACGAAACCGGAAACGAAACTAAACTAAACTAAACTAAACTAACAAAACAACATAACCAATACTTACTACAGCTGCCGGATTCCATTTCGATATAGCATTCAAACTCAGTTCTGTAG
>JAUYWV010093822.1:0-22974 GCA_032274565.1 Nematoplana nigrocapitula
GAATAAGAGTCATGAGCAACCCTTCATGTCACTGGAGGACCTTTCTACCAATACGGACGTATCCGGAGCCACCGGGCGGGTAAGGTACTACCTCTCAGTAACATGACGGATGCAGTTTAACGTCAAGTGCAAGGACTTTGTCATTAACTGGGTGTCTACACCCTCTCACTAATTCATTCTTGTTTTCTGCACTCATTGCGAGCACGTGCATAAATCACAAACCTCAGTGGGAAAATTGTGGCAGATGGAGTGCAAAACGAGTGGTGAATGAAAGTGACACTTACTTCCGATATGAACGTTTCATGTCCTCCTCTGAGGCATCTTTGACAATGCCGAGAATTTCGTAGTAGTCCTTGCACTTGCGAATTTTCCTCACTGCCTCCACCTGGTCCTTGGTGTAGATGACTTGCTCAGATCCGGAGGAGGCCCTCTGACGCGTGGTCGAGCCAGCACCTGGCGGGGCATCGGGACTGGCTGAGTTCTCATTGTTTGTTGGTGATTCTTCAGACTGAGCCTGGCCGTTCGACTGTTGCAGACGAGCTAAGAGATCTGGGGGGGGGGAGAGGCGATAGAAACATCACATAAGAGATAAAGATCATAGGAAACAAACTGTTCAGCCCGGAAGAACACAAAGAGAGACTTGGGGGAAAACTGGTTTAAATGCTACACCTTTTACATAGCGCAAAATTGGGTACAAATAACTATGTACACTGGTATTTCCAGCGTCAGCTGCCATCCTATAAAATGAGGCATAATTCCTGCCCAAGAAGTCACGTTGAAGGAAGATCACAACGACATAATAGTAAGGCATTTTCTGGGTTGCTCGTCAGAGAGGGGCAATATGCAAACTAAATTACACTCATTCATGGTGATTCAAATTACTATCCATTTCGGCTGGACAAAGTGATGTCTTCCTGATCACACAGAGGAGAACATTCCCTTAAGTGCCATACCACAAGGCAAAAGCTCTTCAGCATATTGACACATCTGCTAAGCAATCGATAAATCTTTTCCCAAATACAAGAAATTGAACAATTAACTCAGAAGAGAAACAGAAAGCAAGTGGCAGGTGGCGGAGAGATACATATATGAATGACACCATTGAAGAGTTAGCAAAGAAAGGTCAAACTGACATGATGGATTGTAAAATTAGAGAAGCTGCGACAAACCGAAGCAACCAAGATAGAGGTATATCAATCAACGATAAGGATGGAAACCTACTTACAGATGGCGCAAATATACGTAAACAATGGAAGTTTTACATTAAATATCTCTACAATACACAACAAAAACCTACAACGGACCAATTAGAATTAGAAAGTAAGGAGGAAATAAAAAAAAAAATTTTAAAAAAAATAAAAAAATTCTACCGTAGAGGACATGCAATTCTGCAAACTTGAGTTGAAGAAGCAATAAAGCATTTGAAGATGAACAAAGCAAAATTATCAGATGGTATACCAGCAGAATTAATAGCGGCAACTTTAAGCGTAACAAATCAAAACATTATAGAAATTTGTAACGATATGTATATGGAATGGAAATGCCAAATGACTTTTACAAAACAATAATGATACCACTAAAGAAGAAACCTAACGTAAAAGAATATAGTGATTATCGCACCATCAGTCTAATATTCCACACATCGAATATAATGTTACGAATCCCAACCAGAAGAATAGAAGCCAAATCAAGATACTACATACAGGAGAAAATCAATTTGCCTTCAAGAAAGGTTGTGGTACGAGGAAAGCAATGGGAACACTAAGAACACTTAGCCTATAGAGAGAAGTTTGGAATTTGACAATTATCTATACATATATGTTACATAGACTTTGAGAAAGCATTCGACCGAGTCAATTGGAAAATCTTAATGGATACACTCATTCTTATTAAACAATCATCAAAGAACGATTTCGTGGAAATGTGGACGAGGAAAGCCAAGAAAATGCATGTTAACACAATTAAATACATATTCATATAAAACTCTAGAGATAAAGCAGAAAATCGAACGGAGTGGAGACGACAATGGATGCCATAAACGTGAACCTGTTTGACAAAAGCAGAACACTCGATAGATAGACATTGACTCTGAAGCGCACTTTCTGAAATTAGCCTGATACAAGAACTACAGAATACTACAAGACTGAGGCCACTATGTGCACAGACTAACTTCTATTAAACCTAGTTTTATAATGTAAATTTGTCTAATGTCTTTACCTGTTTCATTTTTTTTACTTGCTCTATTTTATTGAAACTGTGAAATTCATTTTATAGTTAATCGGTTTATCTTCGCTGTCAAATTGCCAGTGAATAATTTAACATTGATTCCAATCACCACGTCTGTAATTCACTTTCAAAAACTCTACAATGAACCTACTACAACACCGAAGCAAAACCTGAATGTACAAATTGGTATCAAAATATGGTATGACTATTTTTACTGTATTCTATTAATATATAGGATTGATAATACATCAAATCAATAACAGCAATCGCGGAATTAAATGTTATTCTATTTGAAAAAATCATCCATTGTGGTTCCTCACCTATAGAAAGTTATTTTCAATTGTGTTATAGCAGAATAAAAAAAGTAACAATCGTTTAAATACCTTTTGCCTCTTTTGTTGGAAAAAGGCGTTCTGCTTTAAGTAGGAATTTTTCTGCTTTGTCTGTATTTCCTTGCTGTAGGTACTGTTGAGCAATTTTAATACATTTCACGCCTTCATCTCTATTGCTATCCATTTTCAGCTAAAAGAACAATATCATGATTACTATACGAATGAAAATAGTTAATTACATAAATACAGCAAATTTTAAGACTATATATTACTATTAAAAAATCAGAGCATGAGCAGATTGTGGGTCAGACCATAATCCAGTACTGGCGAAAACAAAGCTAAAGACTTTATAAAGCAGAAAAGGAACAACAAAAAGGCAAGGAAGTGACATAAAATGCAAAATGAAGAAGTGAAAGAAGAAAAAGATTAACAACACATACAAAGAAGAAAATCAAATAGAAGCAATTGTATTGTAGAATAAGATAATGCATTGAAATAACAGAAGTGGATGACAATTGACATCATGATGAAAATGGAAGTCAGGAGAAAACTAAAAAGTGAAGTGAACACAGAAAACAAGGAAAAGGAATTAATGGCCTGACTCCAGCTAGGCAGAATGCCATAGACAGACTCAGCATCAACGATTTCTATAAGCATGCATTGGACTCCACACTGTCATCTCACGAGTCATAAACCAGAACATGGCTGTGAATTTGAAGCCTCATCACTACAAAAGGACAGGGGATGCAGAGTTAGTTTTAATTAAATTAGCCTCAGTTCGCCTAGTTGGCTTTGTTTGCTTGTTAACATTTAACATACTAGATAGACACTATTGGGCAGTTTTCACATAATGGAATTACATTCACAATAAATATTCTACATTAAAATGATGTTAGTAAATTAAAAAGCTATGATTTGAAATAAATTTGTGTGGCAATGAGGGATAATAGATGCGTTGAACATATTTTTTACATTTTTTGTTTAAAAATGTATGTATACATTTGGTATGACATAGATTTACATAAGTGGAAAACAAATTTTAATGACCTAAAATAAGTATCAAAGTCTGTGAATTTTATGCAGAAATTTTAAATGAGGATTTATTTATATCAAAACTAGCCTTTTAAATCACATGTCATTGTTTACCAAAGTTTATCTATAATTTGGTAGATCTATTATATCCGATCATAATGTAATGGAATTACATATTGGTAAAGTTACATGCTTACATCTTTAAACATGATATGAAGCAGTATTTAAGTTGTAACATGTGAAATTAATGTTAAATAATAATATTCTATGTATCTGACCAAGCTATAAAAATAAAGTATTTATGTGAAATATGTACTATGTTCAATTATATAAAAGTAGTATAAAATTGTGTACTTTGTAATATTCCTTATATACACAAAAACAAAGGTTAAACATATGTAAGGCTCCTATATACCTAATTATCAATTAAAAAGTAATAGATTAATTTATTTCAATGTATAGTAATATTCTATTTAATGCAACATATACGTAAAAGGTTTTTAATACAAGTTAAAAAATCCAATAATTTACTGCAGCATTAGATATTTTTGAATCAACAATTATATTAATAAATTAATTATTTCATAATAAATTAAGTTAAAAATAATGTAATATATTTAATCAAATAATGCATTTTTTCTTTTGAAAATATCAATGAAAACATTAATGTATTTAGGGTTATACTTTATTAAAATATGTTAATAAAACATCTAAGGTTTCATAAGCTTCAAAGTCTTTCATTTTCCAGTAGTTTAATTTTTATATATACCATTAAATTATTTTCAATGCAAATAATTTTTTTACAAACAGGAAAATGAATTATTCACAAAAAGTATTGCTGAACAAGTTATTCACAATTTCTCGAATGTGAAGCATTAATTATGTGAGCATTTCAAGTAAGAGAAGCATATTATTTTAATGTCATAGCTAAAAAATATATATAAACTTTTTTAAGAGTGTGGTCACAAGTGGGCCTAAGAAAAAACGTATTCCAAAATAAATTCTTACATTTTGGTGGATTACGACTAAGCTTTTTCTTAAGCTAGATTGTGGCCGAACTCATTGTGTCACAAATGTACTTATTAGTAATTAATCTTAAAGTTATATATAATAAATTGTTTACGATAATCCAAACTATAACATTAAATTTGCACTTTTCCTTTCATTATAATTAATGCTCATTACTTTTTACCAAGATACTTTTGTCAGATAAAATACTATAAGTTCAGTATTTCTATTGATACACACTTAAGTTAATAGAAATGTGTTATATTTAATAAACGAACTTTTCTTTTTTTTTCTTTTTAGAAGAATCACACTATTTTCGAATTTATGCCCAAATGATGGATGTTTGTGTTTAAGTATTTAGTAAAACAAAAATAATTTCAATGACCTTCTGAATGTAGTGAATTTATAAATTTAACTTGAATGTGTTTTAAAAATTATAAATATGAAAAATGAAAACATTTTTGGTTTAACTATGCTTTGAATATAAATTTTCTATATTTTGGTGAATATTAAAAATAATAGGTAAATATATTCAATAACTGTGTCAATGCCCTTTATTAAATACTACAGACATTTGGAATTAAAATGATAATAAAATATGAAACTTTATGGTGTATTGAAATCAAATTATAGTACTTAAGAATCATGTTTTAGTATAGCGCAACTGTAATATGTAATTGCCATTATAGGATAGAGAGCATTTAATTATATATTTCATTGCAATATATAAAAGTAAAACAAAATATTTTTTACTATTATAAAAATATATGATCAAAACATTTATTACAATTATAAGCTTTATTGTGTTATATTATAGTTTATTTTTATTTATGTAAGCACTTGTATGACAAATTATTGATTGTAACAGAATTATAGGTTGTTATGTGTAATTCCATTATGCCAATTATAATATTTTTTTTTAAAACTGTTCTTATCAAATTATGGCACCTTATGTTAAGGCAGAGGATCCTGATTTATGAGAAAAAATATAAATTTTCTGAAAAATAAAATAGAAAAAAATGTAACAGTATTACATAAATAAAATGATGTAATATTTTTTCATTTAAAAAGGTATCTGATTAAAAAATTTATGAATTCATGTTTATAGTAATGCAAGAGAATAAGTTACCTATTCAGGGTGATTTTTTATCCTAAACAATTTTTAGGAAAATAAAATGAAATGTTAATTTAGTAACATAAGATCATCATTTCAGAAAAAATCTGGTATGACATCTCTATAAAAATAATATATAAAAAAATTCAAAATTAAATTTGAATAGAAAATTCAAGTTCTACACAAATTTTACACTAGATACATGTGTCACATGTACAATGTTATATAGAATGTTTTTAACAATTATTATTCTACTAGTGAAACCTGCACTAATGAATTGTTCCTTTTGCTTTGTAGTGTCATCATTCCACAGAATATAAATGTTGGTGACCAGTTGTTGACATCAATATTTCCATAACTGATCAACCTGAGGTTAGGAACTCACCATTAAAATAATATTTTCATCAATATTTGAAACTACCCGCCTTACATATTTAACAAATCAATTTAAAATAAGTTTTTAAAAATAAACATTTTCATTAATAGACAATAGAATTATATTATTAGCATTATGCATATGCATATTAAAATGTCCCTAACTAATCCAACCAGTTGCGGACATCAATATGTCCCTAACTGATTGGACCACTCCGGAACTGGTCCGACCAGTTCCGGACATTATTTTTTGAGTAAACGTTTTTATTTAATAGACAATTAATAATTAGTATCATATGCATATGAAAATGTCCATAAAAAATAATCTCCGCAGGTGATCAGACCAGTTAGGGACATTTTTATATGCATACGATACTAATTATTAATTGTCCAAATGTTTACTCAAAAAATAATGTCCATAACTGGTCCAACCAGTTATGGACATTTTAATAATTAGTCATCAAATGAGTTCTTATAAGGTTGACTAGTTACAGAAATATTGATCAGTTAGGGACCCAACCAGTCCCGGACAGGTCGGACCAGTTAGGGACATATTGATGGCCGCAACGGGTCGGAGCAGTTACGGACATTCTAATAATTGGTCCTCAAATGAGTTCCTAAGCCTAAGGTTGAACAGTTACAGAAATATTGATGTCCACAACTGGTCAGATCAGTTAGGGACCTGACCAGTCCCGGACTGGTTGGACCAGTTAGGGACATTTTCATATGCATATGTATAATGGTAATAATATAATTATATTGTCTATTAATAAAAACGTTTATTCAAAAAAACTTATTTTAAATTGATTTGTTGCATATACGTAAGGAGGGTAGCTTCAAATAATGATGAAAATAATAATTTAACAGTGAGTTCATAAGGTTGATCAGTTATGGAAATATTAATGTCCTCAACTGGTCGAATCACAGGAAATGGCAGAGAGTCTAGACATTCATTTAAATGTACACTATGAAACCGATTGTCAACCCTCTCGATGGTTCTTATGCCTGCTGCCAGGATTTATAAAAAGGGGTCGTTTTTTCTTGATATAAACGCCCATGTCTGACGCCAGGATTTAGAAAAAGAGGCATTTCCTAGGGGTAAGAAGTTTAAGATTGACCATGTAAGTTCACTGTTAAGTGTTTATGTAATGTGCACTACATCTTTTTTATTATAATGATTGCGACCTGTACTTTCTTAATACACTCAATTTAGTATTTACTGTATAGATAGCTCACCCAGTCACCTCCCCCCATCAAAAGAGCATATCTGCGATAATTTTATCCAGTAGAGGGGGTGCCAATGTACAGTATAGGCCTTCAACTCTCCCCTGAGGTTTAGCTCATCCTGCTACTGAATGCAAATTTAGTTGATTTTTGGGCTGTCTGCTCTCAGTGAATCGCAAGGTTTACAGCATGCCTCACTGGTAGAATATTAGTAGTGTGTCATGCGTTTCCTTTCATGCAGCGTAAACTCTTACAGGCGAGGTGAGTGGACATCTGTCTGTATACTATTTGTGGGTTTAAGTAAATTTCTCAATTTCTATCAAACCGGCCAGATGGTTGAAGTAAGTTTCACAATCTGTATCAAACTGCCCTGATGGTACACGTACCGTAAGCCCGTACATGTACCGTTTGGCCCATACACATACTGTCTGAGATACTCCAACCATCCACAACATATACTTTACTTACTAGAAAAATATATTTTAGTTTTACACGTTTTTATAATTTTATTATAATCCAATGGGACATGGGTCATGTTTTTGTTTCATGTACATTTTGGTCCAGGACTTTGACAATTTCTTAGCCTCATGTTAAAAAAATTTCACTGCATTAAGATTATGCTGTCATTTTTCACCACATTATTTAACTACTTTCCTGGAAAATATTAATAATATTTCATAAATAATAGTGTCAATAATTTCACCTGTTTTTTTAAAAATAAATTTTAACTCTTTATAAAAAGATCTGTGCGAATCTCGATATAAGCAAATGCATGAACAAAAATTTACAATGTGTGCTACAAATACTTTAGTAGTTTACAACATACAAAAAATATTCATTGAAATGTTATTTATAGGGTTAGGTTCAGTTTTTTATATAGATTTTAAAAATGAAATTAATTTTCAAATATACCTTTATACAAGAAAGTTATCTTAATTTTTATATGTTATTTTTATATATGTAATTTAGTTTTTGATTTTATAGCAAAAACAATCAAAAGTCATAAACTCCCATTTTTAAGATTTTTTTATAGATTACCCTTCAATAAACACCAATTCTGAGATGCCTTTAAATACATATTTAAGTCTGATAATCACATGACTATACTGCTCGCATAGCCATGGGTGGCCAAATTCTGATAATCATATGGCTACGGTGCTCACTATTGTTCCCTTAAAAATTTCCAGATTTTTCATTTGACTCCACTCTCATGCCTGCTAATAGCTACTATTTAAAAAATAATTAATATTTTGAAATATTTCTGCTTTTAACACATATTGAACCTTTGCTGCAGATTTTGTTGCGTTGTCAAACCCTTTAACCAATAGGCAAAGTGCAGTATTCGCTCTGTATACACTTTCGTACTTTTGCATCGACGCCACAACCATGTTGAGGATTCTTCTCTGTTAGTGACCATTTCTTTATTTGTTTTTTGTAATTTTTTAGTTATGTATTTTCCACATTTAAATACATTGCAAGATTTTTAACCATGCACATTGAGTCAGTTTGAATCTTATGGAGACCTAAAGTAGATATGCCTGTTATAGGATCCATTTTTTCCTGAACGGAGGTGGATCTACTAAGCGGCACGCACTGTATATAAAATAAATTCAGTTTGTGATTCTATTTGACAAAAATGGTTTTCCCTTGTAGTTATGAATAGTTATTTTTATCTTGTAACATTTAAAATTTAGCATCGAAACAGTGACTGTTTTTAAATACCAGAGTAGAAAGCAGGCTTATTATGTATTATATAAAGTCGATTTAAAAAATATATCTTCTTCTTCTATGCCATCCTCATCGGAGGTTGGGTGACGACCGATGATGACTATCGAACTTTCCTTCTCCACTCCTGGCGGTCTTGGGCCAACTCCTTTCTCTGATGGTAGGTTAGTTCAGTCCATTTTATGACATTGTCCTTCCACTGCATCCCGGTATCTTCCACTGATGCTTCCATTCATCACCATCAGGGCGAGTTCTCCTGCGCTTCCCCGAGCTATGTGACCAAAGTACTGCAACTTCAGTTTGGCTACTACAGTGGGCATTAAAACTCTCTTCCGTTTCACTTCCAGCAAAACTGACTCATTGGTGTGTCGATCTTTTCAAGATATTCTAAGTATCTTCTGATAGCACCACATTTCGTAAACATCAATTCTTGTGTGGTCACTTTTTTATTGTCCAGCTTTCTACTCCATATAAGAATATGGACCATACCAGAGATTTCATTAGGCGCAACTTCAAACTGATGCTCATTCTCTTGTCTTTCCAGATCACCTCCAGCTTTGATGCCTGTTCTTTGGCCATTCCCACCCACCTCTTATTTACTTTGTACAGTCCCCATTTGCTGTTTAATACGCTCCTAGAAACTTAAAACTGCCTACTTCTTCTATTACTTGACCATTTAGAGCAATGTTTGATTGGACACCTTCACCTCTGCTTACTTTCATTATTTTCGTTTTGTTTGTGTACATCTTCATATTGTACTATACTCGATAATATGAATGTCTGTCAATAATAAAAATATCGAGCAGTTACATATTTCCGTGGTAGACTAAACCCCTGCCCACTACACATGTATAGAATTTAAACGTGAAACTTCACTTGGTTTTTACTCTAAAATTCTTATTCAACGTGCCATAGTTTTGAGAATGCAGGGATGAATTGTGTATAGCTTATCAGAGGTCAGATAATAATTTATTGAACGTGCATTCCTGTGCAGATGGATGTGGTAGTGGTTAGTATGCAATATCGAGTGGGTCCACTTGGCTTCCTCTATTTCGGTACTGAAGACATCCCCGGAAATCAAGGGCTGATGGATCAAGCTGTGGCACTCAATTGGGTCCAAAACAATATCAAAAATTTTGGTGGTAATCCCAAACAGTGAGTCAAAATTGCCAATTTTACTATCTAATAATATCGTATTCGAGAGATAAAATAGTTTGATATCATTTGCATTTGTACTGTACACTTTTAATGATCATCTATTTTTTGTTCGTTATTAATGATTCACATGAAAGTAAATCATAAAGTACAGGTAAATAAGAGTCGGCATTGGGAAACGAATTTTCAGGACAAAAGGAGAACCAAGCTTATTCAAAACATTTAGTTCATATAGCAATCGTTTTCCACCGTCTCACAGTCATTTCAAGCCAATTTCAATATCACGGATACAAATTCATACAAAAGTCATTACGGAAAACATTATACACTGTTATGAAATTTTTTTTAAAAAGAAGCGCTATTACAATCCATCCGTTTAGATAAATGTAGCGTTGAGCACTGCTGCTGTATCCACCAACTATTACAATAAACACAATTTATGCAAGTTTCTTTGTAATTTCGCAGCAACCACTTTGACGTACCAGATACAGTGTCTGTTCGCGTCGTTGGATCCCGGAAAAGCAAAATTTGATCGAGTCACGAACCAAATAACTTGGGGGCGCGGTAGGCGTGGCAAAATCTAAGCAAAGACAGCATCAGTCTACATTTTAGATCGGATTAATAGTACATTATTGAATAACACTGCGCAAAATTTATTGTCCACTGGATTTGCGCGGAATTCAACAAACTTTTACAGAACGACTTTTATCAGTTAACTGGATAGACGCGATAAATTGGGAAAATGTGTGAAAGATATTAACGCTGTTTGTCAGAAAGTAGAAATATGTGTCCTAAGTTTAGTGCTTAATTACGCATATCAAACATTATATCAGTGGTCATTTCGACCATTTCGATAATGTTCTTGCGTTGTTAAGGCAGTAACCCCGAAGAGTGTTTTCTGAAGATGCAAGAAGCAACTGACTGGGTAATGTCTATGCATAAAGAAAGTGTGAGTACCTCTTCTTCACTACTTAAACAAAAGAATTAAAATGGGAGGGTGTTTTGAAGATCAATGGTAACATTACAAGAAACGACAATCCTACCTTTTTTGGAGTTAACTTCGATTGGAATCTGACTTAGTGGAATGCATGGGGAAATTTTATCAAAAGATGTAAAGCAAAATGAAATGTATACGAGCGGTGGCCAATAAAAAATAGGAATGCCGCAATGAAGACCTCAGAAATCTCTACATTGGCTACATTAGATCGATATTCGATTATACGACTGCCTTAAATACTGTGTGCTTTTATCCAGCCGAACATGATGTTGTAATTAACCCAGAGGCTTTTTTTACAGTATTTGCAGTTTAAGAATCCGGCACTTATCTACTAAAATTATTAAAAATGAAAATGCCGAAATAATATAGGTTGTGTCCCTCTCAAGTGGTCCCCTTTACCAAAATACCTCCCCAGTAAAAATCCTTTAAAATGTCCTGAATTACCTAATATACTTTAGGCCTACCCACACCGCGATGATTGTTTCAATTCTTGAAACTATTTGCGGCGTCTGTTCTATTTTACACTCGACTCAACGTTTCATTCATACCAATTATTGTGATCAGGAGAACCCTTAATGTCGACAGTGCTTTCCTCCCTATGGAGAATGTTTCCATTATAGACGCGGTATTAAATCGTTTGCCTTGCATGAAGCTATACTCTGATTATCTTATCGTGTAGTCGGCGAAAATAATGACGGGTTTCTTTACAACGAAAATACTGTTCATTACTTCAAATTATTGCCATTTATGCCTATACAGATGCTTTCAGAGACACTTGCTGCTGAATATAATTATGCGGTATTGCAGACATTCAGAATAAATGAAATATTTTTTAGCAGAAAATACCTACCACTCAGGTGACTGTTATATTTATTTATGGAGCTTTTCAGAAGAATAAAATTGGAGCAGCCTGAGCCAACCTGGGCTAGGCGTCATAAAAGTAGCGTAAACCTTTGTTAGCTTCCGCTGTCAATTTTGTCATCTGCTTTAGGGAAATAACACATTTCACGTCGAATTATGCCGGGTTTACTGTTTAGATTACTGCCAACAAAGTCAATTTTTTTGTAGTGAAATGTATGCCGTTGACAAAAATTTAATTTATTATACACTAAGACATAATGATAACTTACAGTATATTAACTTTTATGAAAACAAATATTTCAATATGATTGATTGACTTGGAACGCTAAGCTTCTCACTATTTTAATCCAGTCCACAAAATAAATGTTGATTATATAAATATAGTGTCCTGTTTTTTCGGATTACCCCAAAAGTGAAACAACTATTAAAAATATAATTTTTACTCGTATGGCTTATTTTTCGATTTCTAAACAATAAAATTTATACAACGATTCTAACTATTTATATTTCATGTTATTTTACTCGGTGAATGTGTTTTTGTATGGAGAAAGTGGTTGCTGAAATCAAATAGGAAAACTTAGTCCAGTTGTGAAATGGGCTATGATAGGTTCAGTAAAATTTTATATTATTTGTCGACTGATGAGAATTTACGAAATTTGCAATAAGCCAAAATATATTTTAAAGATTACATATTTATTTTACAAGTTTAAACACAAACATATTTTTAAAAGTCTGTTAATATTTGAGGTTTAATTTAATGTATTATTTGTAGAAATAACACTCGTAGTTTCTGCCAAAACGTTTAATATTCGTGTCATGAGCTGCATCAAAATTTACCGCTTTCTGGTGGGACATAATTATTAAATAATTGTAGCAGTTAAAAGTGGGTTGGCACATACGCGTACGCCAAATGGAACAGACAACCAAGTACAATAATAACCCACCTAAATCAGTACTGCTATATGCAGGGAATCAATCAAATTTGTTAATAATAATCAATAATATGGAATAAAACAAATGAGTGATATTTAAATTTCATTGACTGATATGCAAACTGAGTGACATCGTCGAATCTGGCTGACTATGATCGAAATTTATTGACTTACTGCACATTGCTGTTTGACTATAGGAATAGCTGTAATGTGCAATTACTAATTGACAAGTATGTTTCTGATTCGATTAATCAAAGTGTCAAACTCTAATAGTGTAGGGTTAGGGTTAGGTATCTTATTCTACATTTTTTAATTCTTCTCTAATTTTCTCTCTCTGCGTCCTAGAGTCACGATTTTTGGCGAATCAGCCGGTGCTGCCAGCGCCTCTCTCCACCTGCTCTCGCCGATTTCCCAACACCTCTTTCACCAAGCCATCATGCAAAGTAGCTCGGCTCTGTGCTGGTGGGCCACGGAGAGCCCCTCTTCGGCACTGGAGAAGGCTCGTTTTCTCGCGACCATGAGCGGCTGTCACGTACAGCCAGAAAACAAGGAGAAAACTCTGGTGATCGCCGATTGCCTGAGGAGCCTGGATCCGAACACTTTGGTAGTCAACCAGTGGCAGATGCAGATCGCCAGGAACGACAAACACTCTACTCGCTTCGATAAACTCTACAAACGTTTCGGCAATAAATTCAAACAGTCGAAAATCCTCAACTCGGCTGGCATCTATTTCGACATCCCTTTCAAACCTGTAGTTGTCGGACCGTTTCTACCCAAATGGCCGCACCAGTCACTAACCCAGGGTAACATGTTCAAACGCCACCGGGTCATCATGGGGGTGAACAAGGACGAAGGGGTCTACCACATTATTGTAGGTCTGAGACACTATTTCCTCAACCAAGAGGACGGCATTGTACTGCCATCCCAGTTTCGATACGGCGGCTCAACTTTGGACCCCACTGATCTGATCGCCCTCTACATCATGGATGAGTTCTTCCTTGATCCATTCCTCATACAGGCTGTGGTATTCGAATATCAGGTACCCAGTCGGGCTTTTCATAACGTCGATTGGACGGCCAAGGAGTTGGTGAATGCCCTCGATGAACTGACTGGAGACTACAATTTTAAGTGCCCCGTGGTTCGATTTGCCGACGCGTATGCGAATGATCCGAATTCAGAGGTAATTAATATTCAAATAGGACGGGTCTTTTAAGAATCTCTTTAGATTTATAGAAAAACGCCTAACCAGATTCTAGAATGTACTACTGACTACTGACACTAGTATTTATCTATAAGCTTGCTTTATTACGGCACCCACTTGCCATGGAGATAATTCTATCCATAGTGGAGTAGCAATCCTAATGATTTGATTCTATTAAAAGGTTTTTGACAGGTGGCCATATTGTAGAAGTAAGACTATAAGAGATTTGTTTTCATTATTATACAGTTTTATCATAAAGTATTATTTTTGTTTATTTACCTAGTTTACATTTTGTAACACAGGACATCAAAACAATAAGAAAAAATATTACTGTGTAAACACATAAGCAACACAGAATCGTGCGTTCTTATGGCATTATAAACAAGTGTACTTTTAATTAACAGAGCCAGCTACTAATTACAAATATTTGCGAATATTCGATCAAATAGTGGTCATAAACTAACATTAAATTATGGAAAACTGAATTGTTTTACTGTAAAACAAATTTGAAAACCATACATTACAATTTGATTAGATTATAAAAGTTATTTATATACGTTTCAATATCATTGCTATCCTAATTCATTATGTATTTAGCTTATATGAAAAGATAATAAGCAATATCACACACCTGGAAGCAATGCACCCTTGCTTCCAACTTTATTAATTTCGTATATTAAGCATTAAACGATACAGGTATAACATTCATTTAATTAGTTTAATTATTTGATGGTTGAAACGTTCTGTCATATCAATTGTAAAATATAATTAAGGGAAAACGACGGTGCAATTGTTGTAATTGTTCGAGCATATTTTGTGTCACTGAACTGCAATCGTAAAGAAACCTGCCCGGACATTTTTCTGTGTCAAAGACTTATTTAATTCCACAATAAATTGCTCTTTGCGACTCTCGACCACGGTTTCCAAAGTGATAAGTAATATTGTATAAAATTTCTTTATGTAAATGATCTGGAGTACCTGCATCAAAGTAATCATTTAGTTTGTGCGTTAATCACCCTGTTAAACAGCCTCAAATGGACTATTGCTTGTTTCTTTTTTGAGAAACTCGTATATTTTTTCCTTTAACATGCTGTTTATAGATATAGAAGTCCTATCACTTATAATGTTATGCTGTCCATTAAAGGGGGCTGCTTGCAAGTGCGACGAATAGCCACCCTTATGCACATAAGCGACGTTGTTGAATAAAACTCTTCATTTTTTTCAGATCAAAATACAATTGTCTTAATTTCCTATTCAAATCTTCGCCAGAATTACCTTAAAATTAATGTCACTATTCCTTGCGGAAAGGAAATTTCTGAAACATTTGACATGATTTATTTCTTGATTTTTGGTCGACAATCGACGATATGAATGAAACGCAGCAATTACTTTTGCTACGATTTTTGGGCTTTTGTATTGTCTGAATAAAAGCATATAATTTGCTTCCGCCTATCAACCTCAGTTTGTAAAATGACATTGTTTCACATTTAAAATAGACATAATACTACTATTGTAGAACATATTTGCTGTCAAATTGGAAATTATTCCTGAAAATATTTTAGGCTGACATAAAACTTGAATGATATTTAAGGCTAATGATTTTAGGAGTGTCAACATTTATTATGATGATTGTTCTTAGAATCTTTTGGTCATAGCTCAACGTTCAATGACAGATTTTGTAGAACAAGTAAAACTGCCTTCAATCTAAGTCAATCTGAAATAACCACAATTGAAAATTAAAATTAAGGTACATTCTGCAAGCTTTTGATTCCACCTAGACTGGCCTAGAGTCATTACTATGTATACAGAAGACTTAAAAACGGAGTTTATATACTGTACTTGAATCTCGTTGGCGGACAGAAATCGATCTGAGCAAACAATGAGCAATGTTGAAATCCAAATTGAAAACATCGGTATTCATATTACCAACACGTTCGGAGAATTGTTTTATGAAAGCGGCTTCAACCCATAGAAATCGGATTTGTTTTTAATATCTAGAACTGACACGCCGCCATTTACATATGTCGTAATAGAAGCTGCCAGTAGTGTGGCAAAATATATGGCGAATATAGACGTTTTTAAATTGCGCGCGGCTTTAAAAAATCAATACTCCGCATTTCTAATGCATTTTGCTACACTAAGCCAGCTCCTCTGGTGTTTGCTAGTCAGCCATATTAAATCAGCTTATGTCGTTTCTAGCTTAAAATTGCTATGCCGCGTAATCCGATTTCTATGCTTCAACCATATGACGAATTTTAGAATCATTACAATAAGAAATAATATTAATTATTCTGTATACATGATTATGACTCTACTGTAGGTGGAGTCGAAAGGTCGTAGAATATGCCATAATTTTAATCTTCACTTGTTGTTGTTTCGGATTAATTATGACAGATAGTCAGTAGTATCTTGGAAAAATTCAAAGGCAGTGCTAAGTATTGTGATTCCTGAAAATCTGTATTCCGCTGATAATATGACCTCGGGAAGAAGCGCAATTTGGCGACGTTAACAGTCGAGGGTAGATAGTCTTACCAACGTTGTTTTTTGTTCGCTATTCAGTCGGTAACTGCATGGTGAATTTTACAACTCCATAAAAAACAACCTCGCAACTGAGTTTGTACATGCATACGACGCATGTTATTAAATGAAGTAAAAGGACTGAAGTCGGTATTTGAACATGTATGTCATAATATCTGATAACGAATCATGTTATCCGAAACACCAGTCAGGTTTATCATGATGTTGACTTCCGTTAGGTAGTCAAGCCACTTTGATGGTGTGATTCGTTTGTCTACCGAAACTCTTCACTGCTATCTCTATCGATTGTTAGGTACATGCTTACTTTTTTGTTTGCGTGACTGACTGTACTGTGGATTAAATTATTTTCGAACTTTTGCAAAATTACCTTAAAAATCTCCGTATATATCTGTTGGACAGGTGTACATGTACTCATTCGAGCATCGTACAAAGAGCCTTCCCTGGCCCAGCTGGACCGGTGTGATGCACGGCTATGAAATCGATTATGTGTTTGGAATGCCATTCAGTGAGAAATTTCAGAAGAACTTTTACAGGTACTCAGATGAGGAGCGAAAACTCAGTGAACAGGTCATGCGATTTTGGACCAATTTTGCTTCCACAGGGTGAGTTAAATTTTAAACATAAAAAATCTTGTGACTGTCTTCTTATAAACGATTTGTAAAATTTATTGTTTGATTGTTCATATGTAGCAGACACAAAAACACAGACCTGGATTTGAAAAAGTAAACACAACGCGTAATCGAATATAATTTACTAACAACAGATTTTAATATTCCTGATCGTCTCTGTCATATAATGTTTTCGTTTTAGTTGCACTCTCTATGCAGCAATACTGAAAGTCTGGCAAATTTTACCTTACGTCCGTAAAAGTCCACTTTTCCTTAAATTAAAAATAATTAACTCAGAAAGTAATGAAACTAAATTACAGTTTGATTGATTCTATTTTGACGGCATTCATACAATGACTTACTTCTGGTTGATAACGTGTTTAGCTGTAAAAGTAAATAGTATAGCTACACCATGAATAAATTACCTGCTTTAGTTCCTGACATTCGTTTCATGGCTATGTTTCTTACTTTTTGAAACAATCGTTTACACAAGATTTATATGGTCTTAGGCCGTCCGTACCAATCCATTTTTGTCAGTTACCTAACTGGAACAAATTGTATCTTCCGATATACATACATGTCCCCTTTAAGAAACTCGTTTGTTCTATCTATCAAGTGTTTTGCTTTTGTCAAGCAGGTTCATGTTTTTTGGCATCCATTTTCTCCACTCCGTTCGATTTTCTGCTTTATCGTTTAGATTTTATATGAATCTGTATTAAATTCTTTTAGCATGCCTTTTCTTGGCTTTCCTCGTCCACGTTTCCACGAAATCGTCCTTCGATTATTGTTTTCATTATAGTTAATCTTTTCGTAAGAAGTGAGCTATCCGGTTCTTCTTCCGTTTCAATATGGTATGAAGTAAATTATGCCTTTCTTTTATCTCTGCTAATACTTCTTCGTTGGTTTTCCGATCCTGCCATGATATTCTCTGCATTCGTCTCCATATCCACATTTTGAATGCTTCTGTCTTTTTCTTATCACTTTCTTGGAGTGTCCATGTTTCTGATCCATAAAGGGCTACACTCCATATTATTGATTAGATTTTCTTCTTAGTTTCTTATGTCTAACACTTTTATGAACAATTTCTCTTCGTTTAGTAAATTCTTGTTCTTATTTCCTCATGGCATCTACCATCCGATGTGATAATTGCACTTGTAGGTATTTGAAGCTTTTCACTTGTTCTAATTCTTTATTTTCTGAAAGTTTGTTCATTTGGTCTTATTTGTAGACCTTTTATTCCCTGGAATTGAAATATTGCGATAAAGTCTCCACTTCAAACAGACCAGATAATGTTCTTCATTTAATTTGATACAAAATCAAATCTACAAACACACTGAATACATTTTCGCAACCAGAAGAATAAAAGTAAGACCAAAAGAAAACTGGCTCTCATTGAACTCATTGGGACATTTTCGATTTATGCAATAACCATCTTGACGACAACATTAATCCCCCTTCGAACTGTGACGTCTTTCCTTTATATAATTTAGTCTAATCCCCAGGCTTATTTTGGTATCTTTTCCACAGCTTAGCACGACACATAATTAATTGCCGCATTCCGGAACATACGATATATCCTTTTAATGACCAAATTTTGAGTGATGCAATCTACCGTCGTTTCCGTAGAACGCCTCAACAGATCATTCACACAAAACAATTTGACCTCTATAATGACAGATTACCAAATCCGCATCCTGACCTAACAAACCAAATTGTAAGCGACGGTGTCTAATCACATGCGACCTCACCAACTGTGTTTTTATATACTGTAGTCCAGGAAGACTAAAGTTTCCCTAAGACTAAGTTTCCCTCATTTCATCTCCTGCACAGCAATCCGAATCGTCATCCGGGCGAATTTCACATCCACAACAAGGGCCTTTCTTGGGAACAGTACGACACCCGGTCGCCTCCCACTCGGCTCCTACCCGACGACTTGCCCGGTCAGCCCCCGGGTGGTCTCAACGACACCCAGCGTCGCTATCTGGTCCTCCAGCTGTCGCCCGCCATACGGCGCAATCTACGTCGTCACCAGTGCCTCTTCTGGAACGAGCACCTCCCCCTGATCCGCACACGCGTGCTGGCAGGTGAGGGGAAGCAGTGCAGGTGAGTGGCACCATCGAGTGCTACACCTGAGCCACTTACAGTCCGTAGATTAATTCTCCTTTCTTCCCTTTGCTTTTGTACGACTGTTAGAGTTAGTCGGAGTTCTTACAGAATGTATGACGGGATGCTGTCTAAAACGTAAAAAATCCGGGAGTTTACAGGGACATTGGCAATGGTGTGTATACTTCTTTTACGCCAACATTCAGCACTTGTATTCCAGACTAGCGGAGTAATTGCATCAAACTGCTGCGATTCCACACTCGGTGGATTTTTTCGCCAACAGTGACCTAAGGGTCTCGTCTGTTTTCATGGAGACACAAAACACAATCGATCTATAATAACCGTTACTTACAAACGTAAAGTTGTCAGCTGAGCGAGATTCAGATTCGGTAGGAGTTTGCAACCATTATCGTCATATAAATGTTTGCAAATAATCGATTGGAATTTGGAAGGTCAAACTATTGCGCACTTGCTAACATTGATCAGTCTTGACTATCAAGATATCATTTGGTGATCATCTGTTCAAAAGTCGTTAGGGAAGAAATGATTATGAAATTACGAAACAATTCTGCTGATTTATAATTTACTGGAAAATGTACTATACTTTATCACAGTGAAATTAAATCCCTTGTCAAAGATGTACAACGAAAGAAAAACATTGGCGTTTTACATAAATGGTGAAGAGATTAGGCAGGTCAAGTCAATCCATTATAATTTTCCATATTGGCAATATACTTCGGAAGATACGGTTGTTGTTAAATAAAACAGACCAATAAAAGAATCGGTTTAGTAAAATTATTATTTTATTAAACAAAAGTAATCTTTCATGCTCAGGTGGTTTAGACAGGATTTAATTAGAAAAATATATAGTATTGATGGTCGCACGGAGAAGTGTTCTTTTATGGTCGATATGAAATCGAAGTTTGTGAATTGTATGTACAAAAGTCTAATACCCAGTATAGTTACAGTTACACAAAAACAGCAAAGCACAAATTTCATAAAGAGTGATAGAAGACTGACAACTAATTTAATTTATAGATGTATGTTCAAGATGTCTAGAAAACATGAGGGAGTATGGGAAAGAGCAATTGAAGATAAAGGAATTGGAGCAATTAACTTCCTTCACGTAGAATAACACTCATATTGAATATTGTAGTACTGTAGGTGTATAATCAGAGAGCTCTAGTTGACTATTATTGTTCTTATACTTGACGGCTAAACGACGTTCACGTAAATAATTCATTTTTCGTACTATTAAATTACAGCAATAGCGACATTTTTGTTTTGTCATACATAATATTACGGATAAATTAACACACAGTGATTCTGTGAAAAGTCTTACCAAAACAGTTTCAATATTTCACTTGCCATGGATACCTATATGAGTATACCTGTTACATGTTTCAGTAATCTTGTCTCTATTTTCACAATATTCTAGTTTCGTCAATATAAAAGGACGGAGTGTAGCGCGCTAAAAGCAATATATACCTTAAGCATTTATCAATTAATTTACCGACTCATATGCATCATCAGCAATCTTATTTTATAAAAAGAAGATAAAGAAGAAACATGCGGGAGTCTAATGCTTAGGATAGAGAAATTATATAGTTACCAAACATGTATTAGTTGCGACCGGTTTCAGCTATTTATCAGCCATACTCATGCGCAGGAATAATACAAAGAAAATAGAGTCAAATTACGAGGGATTATTAAAACTCAATTAAAATCACAATCAATTAATTAAAAACCATTAAATAAGAGAGCTCCATTATTCGCCAACGATTTATTAAGAGAAGGGGGCTCTCTCTTTAATATGAACTGCCTTCCTGGTGACCGCCAAGTCAAACAGACCGTGAGATGGTGACACAATAGTGAATTACTTCATTGATCCTGGGAACGAGCATTTCAGTATAGATAGGAGTGAATAGTATCAGGTCCTTTCTTGTGATCTACAGTATATTTAGTTTTTAACTATATATTAAAAGGCATATTTTTCTCTTAAGGATCCCCAAAACACCACACAAAAAGATTATTTGGAAGAGTAGAGGAAACTTCATAAGGCTTAAGATTCGGGTGCTTCATGCAACAATTTTTTAATACCTTCCTATGCGTGTGAGTCTTGTGGTAAAAATGACGAACGCAGAGGCGATGCTGTCGAAATGTGAGTGTATCCTAGAGTTTTACAAGTGTCACGGAGGGAAAATAATAACCAATAGATTAGTGCTTGTCACCATTGGAGATGAGCTCCAGTTGCGGAAGCAGATGACGAAGTGACACATGAAATTATTCAGTCATGTGGGAATACCCAGGTTCAGTAGAAGGCAAAAGAAGAATTGGTCGTCCCAGAAGTCGTGGGATGACAATATCAAGAAGTGGACTGGTGTCAGCATCAATGATGCGTGATATTTTGATAGCTCACTTTCTCGGTTGTTTCATTTCTACTTCAACGACTTTTTCACTCTTTGTGTAGACAGTTTAATATCAACTTCAGACTATGCTTAAAGTTCTTGAAAGACTGATCAGTCGGTGCTGTGATGATCTTAGTTATCCGTTAATTTATTTGTGTTAGAATAAGTTTTGAAATGATCGTATAGTTCGCACTTGTATTGTTTTTCCGGGTTTTGAAAAAATACATTCCTTGAGTTATCTGTGTATATGAACCATGAAAGTTTCTACAACGTTATACGGTGTAAGAATAATTTTAGGCTAGAAATAAACGAAGACCAGATACTGTCAATATTGGTTCTTAGATAAAGAGATGCTGCAAACCAAAATATATTTTGCAATATATAATAAAATTGTTCAATATGTTCCTATCAAAACATTTATTTTCATCAAATCTATCACACTTTGATTAAAAGCGCACACCTATTTCCATTTTGAAGTTTCTCAGAGACATGAATGTAATCTGGACTACTCCCGGTATTCTGTTAGAAACATTGCATGAGTACAGAATATTGGGTAAAGGGAAGGCAGACAGGCTTTTCAATTTTGTAGTTTAAATGATTTTTGTCTAAAAGTAAGCTTCGTCATTACAGACTGTGGAACACGTCCCCGAGCTGTGGTTTTGTTGCCTATTTAGCTAACCCAACGTGTCAACGTCTCTTATACAAGACTAAATCCAAACTTCTACGAGGGAAACGTGACCAAAATTTCTATACAACTCTACTATAGGTGTTGTTTACTTATTATTATTAATGTATAAAAGTAACAAAAAATTAGCTCTATTGCAAGCTATACCATTTGAAAGTAGCTTGAAATACATTATTAACAGTTTAAAAAATGAAAAACAGTAAAAGTGATTTCACAAATTAATTAAAAATCTTATATGAATTTTCTAACAATATTTTTTAATACTGCTGTATTTTATTCTTCACTAATATTATATTAAATTATATTGAAGGGTAATGATGAGAATTCCGGGCATATAACGGGTTAATTAGATAAATTTATTAAAAAATTAATCAATAAGAACGTCAGTAAATTGCACATTGTAAAAGCATTTCTCAAACATTTGCATAATTATAGTAAAACTAACAATAT
>JAUYWV010093823.1:0-14408 GCA_032274565.1 Nematoplana nigrocapitula
CTGGACGGGGGGGGGGTTGGTGAGTCATGGTCCAAAGCGTGGTTGAAACCTACTACTCACAGGCACTGGTTATAGAAGACTTAGAGATTCCCTGACTGAGACAAATATATGAAAAATGTCAAACGATTAAAACTAATGTGAAATTGTTATTTTAATGTCACGCTAATCGATACTAAAAAGATTACAGTTGAAACACAGGTTCAAGTGTGACTATGTAAGATAATAATAAACAAAAACAATAAATGATGCATTAAAACACTTTACATACATAAAAAGAAGATGCATTGGTTATCAACTGTTGGTGTATAATGTTTCAATGATATATCTTTCAAAATACCTCTAATAAAGATAATAAAGCCGATATTATCTTCACCATCCTCTTTGTTGGAAAATCGTTTTTTGTTTTTAGAAAGGCCATCTTGAAACTTTGTCGCTAGTATTTTAGCAATATTAAGGTCTATTGTACTTTCACCACTTTTAAAGTTCAAAATACGTTCCCTTTTGTCAGCTGTTGTCTATCAGTTTTGATGTCAGGTTAATCCTGATCAGGGAATACTGATCCTGATATTACCTATATTGGTAAAACTAAACGACACCTCGACAGAATGGGCTAATGAGCACAAATCTACTAACTCAGCCTTTAGGGAACATCTTTTAATGTGTAATACCTGCAGTGACAATCATAATTATAACTCATTCAAGATTGTACATTCGTAAAAGGATCATTTTATTTTATTCATCATTGAAACGTTTTACATCAGGGACTATAACCCTGCCTTGAACCAACAGTTAATAACCAATGAATCTTCTTTTTTATGTAAGGTATTTTAATGCACCATTTATTGTTCCGGATTATTGTTATCGATTCTCACTCCGTCAGATTTATAAACCGTGTTTTTAACTGCAACCATTTTAGCAACTGCTTGACAAGGATGCTTGTGCATCGAAAACGGTTCGCGAGAAATAAAAAAATGTAATCAGTTTGCCTTCATCTTTACTTTATTGTCATTAGAATTACACATGACTATATAGGAAGGAAGATCTCTTTAGCAAAGCATCTGCTTGCAACAAACAGAAAAACATACGCAGTACTGTACAATGCTAAAGACAAGCGAATCTCTACTTCAGAAACGTCGGTCTCGATGCCTATCCACTGCCGCTGAAGAAAAAAATACATGACAATGTTCTTAATGGTATAACTGCTCGGTCAATATGGTATAAGATAAGAAAGCATATGAAATATAGGTTTTCAATCTTTGAACAACTCATTGTAGTTTTATTTAAAAATTAGATTCTCAAACATTTTACTCATACAAGATGAATGGAGATAAATCTAAATTAAATTATGAAAGTAAACAATTGAAGCTCGCAATAAAATCTTTTTTCAATCTGGCCAGTTTTGTAAGAAATCTGTATCATAAATGAGTTACTAATTTTTATTAGTTTACTCTAGCATTAGTTAAATCAAAGTAAATCTGTAATAATACTAGACCTAGGTAATAACTAGATTTTTCTTTCGAATATTTGATAAATTCAAGAAGAATTGATAATTCTACGGAGATTTGATAATTCGAATATACTGTATGAGCGGAGGTACCCGGCTTCGCTCGGGGGATACATAAGTCAATAAAATATCGGGAACAACCAATTTTTCAAGTAAAAAATATTATGATGATTCAGTAGTAAAATACTTTTTTGGATCAAATCGGGGTCATCCCAAGAAGGGGGGGGACTAATGCGCTTAAAACCTGCCATAAATAAACCACAGTAGAAGTGACCTCTACAAATGTAACCTACTTATTTACGCCTGTTCATTTGAGACCCTTTGCAACCCTCTGCCACGTTCCATTCTCGAGTAAGGAGTTATAAGTGTACAGAAGGACATCGCGACAGACACCAAAAATATAGTTTTAGATTCAGAGGTATACTACTCTTAGATTTATTAGTAGTAAAACAAAACCGTAGTATATTTTTTAAATATCAATTAATAACATTATGATACAATCATGTTTGGATGGTCAGTTCGGCCTTTTTACGGCCTTCAAAGGCCAGCAATCAAAACAAAACCTGGCCTATGTCCTCGGCACTGTAAATGCGTAGCTACACACGAAATTTCAAGCAATTTGGTCAAGCGGTCTTTGTGTGAAAGCGTTCTCACAGATACATACATACACATACACATTTACATGTCGCTTATTTATATAGATGTTTCGGAATTAAGCTATATCAGTTTGTGATGACAGTATAAAACCAGAAAGACTCATGCAAACAATAATGAGGAGAAAGGTGGTGTTCTTTGGCCACCAGATGAGGCGCGATGCAATGACGAAAACACTTATGCAAGGCGTTTGTGATGATTTGATAACATCAAGGAATGGGTAGGGGAAAGTAGACTGATATTGTACCATCGAGCAACAGACAAGGATGGTTGGAGCAACGATGTCAAGGAGTCGGTGCACTAACGGCCTGGCAGGCTATAGACTTGAGAATAATGATGATAACCGAGATCTAGATGTTCTTCTCATGTTCTTAAATGTTTTGTTAAGTGAGAAGAAAATTTGGTTATGGCGGACAGATGGAAAATTTAGGGTAGCTGGATTTTATTGTTGTTGTTGGAGCCAGTAAATCAAGAAAGTTGTTTTTGTGTGATTGTTAATGATTGTGGTTGTTAGAAAGTCAAGGACCTTTGCCAGAAGAGTGCCTTTATTCAACAAGAAAACATCTCATGGGAACTGCTCTCGTGCCAATGACGACGACTCTCTGACTGTCACCGTTGAATGTCTATTAATAACGAATCAATCAATTATTCAAATGTCGACAGTTATCGCTGAACGACAGTCAAACGATGACAGCACGTGATCAGCAGATATAGACCGATCGATGATAGCAAACCATGTCCAGATTATTGCATTCTTCCCCTACCAAAATTTTATTTCTCATAGAGCAATTGATCGGGTGGGGGTGGTTGTCGAACACATTGTGAGCGTCGTGGTTAGATAGAGTCTTGTTTCAGGTTTCAGTTCATCTTGATTCGGCTTCTTCGAGTTCAGTTCAGGTCGTTCTTTGGATTCTCGGTCAGAAATTTGGCTCTAAGTGGCGAACAAACACCGTTAATTGATGGCCCTGTTTCTTTGTTCTCTAGAACAGTTTATTTCGTTGTTTTCATTGTTGTCGCACGGGATCCCCATTATGTCCAAGTCTGGTGTAAATGTTTCATAGCGTTGTGTATTTGCACTACCACTCGACATTACACTACAGTTCCTAAATAGATTAATCAAGTGAAGCCTAGTTATTCCGGGCACTTTGGTTCCCTAAAAATACGGATTAACGAATTTTCCGGACAAATGAATCGCTATTTCTCTTGCAATTGATTATCTTCTAATTGTGTATTCATGTACAGTATACTACTGGCGGTCAAATAGAGAAAGTCTATCGATTGCTGAAACGCTACAAAATAGAATCCAGTTTTATAATTCCGCAAATGCAGTATGTTGTTCGGCCTTCTTTTGTCTCCCTTTCTAATACAGTTTGCTGAGGAGGAGTGTGTATGCACATTGTTTAGCAAAGTTTATAACGCAGTATATCAAAATCGAAATGCACCGAACAAGTACAAGTACACCCCGTTACTTTAGAGATTTATTTGGCTTGTAAAAGTGTACCAGTTGTACTTAATAGAAGATATAGCAGGACACGTTTATTGAAGTCGGACAGTAGGACTGGAGAATGACAGTAGCAGTCATTTTATCAATGTCAGGAAACAATTTAGCATCTATATATCTATCTATCTATCTATATATATATATAATAGCATTCTAGAAAAGCCGCGAATACAATCAACCATTCAGAAAGCTTAGAGTCTCATTCAAGTAAATTCTACACGCTTCTAGAAGGATACAGGATAGAACATTCGAATAACAGAACAGTAGAAAGTTCTGGAACAGTTACTGTCACAGATTACTTATGAATAATTATTTTTATTTTGTCATCTCTCTCTCTCACACTCTCTCTCTTGTTCTTCATCGCAATTCTGTTACACCACAGAGCTTCGAGCTGCAGGATAGTTGCACCTTCCATCATGTGCAGGGTGGTTTCTTTCTCAGTGTTTCACCTTTTAGTCTGACTGAAGAGTCATATGACCTCGCAATTTTTACAGGCAATCAGTTTGCATATTTGGATAGTATTCGGTGTACACATTAAATTTTGTAAGGGTGTGAGCTTCACAGCCGCTTGCGTTTCTCAGAATTCAAGATGGCTGCCGGAATAAGATGCCGTTTTACAGAATCCTTCATAATTTCTGTTCTAGACATCCAAATATGCTGTTTTTATAATCTAATTCCATGTTTTGGGGGTCAACAAAGTTGATTCTGGCATTAGTTTTGAGTTTTTAGACCATCCTAATAACACAAATACAAAAAGGTAGCACAAAATACACGAAAATGAGTTTTTCTTAGATAAAATGAGCAATTAATAACACAAATACAAAAAGGTAGCACAAAATACACAAAAGTGAGTTAATTAGATAAAATGAACAATTAATAACACAAATACAGAAATGTAGCACAAAATACGCGGAAGTGAGTTAATTAGATAAAATTAGCAATTAATAAGAAATCCTATATTAATTAGGGTTAACGATTGTCCTGATAGTCATTCTGATAGGCGAGGATACTGTCCCCACACAGGTACACAAGGGGCAAAAATAGGCACATAAAGATATCAGTTCATCGCTTGAAGAAGCAGACAGCATTATAACTCAACAAGTTGTTGCCATTGTCACTGATCCAGATTCACATGTATTTGCATTGGCAGAAGATACTGACGTATTTTTGTTGCTTCTGTTTTCAATGGACACTGTTCTTTTAAGTCTGCCATCTACATCAGTGTACGTGCGCCATATCATTGACATAAAGTCAACACATGTCAAACGCAGGGCCATTGTTCCAGAGTTGTTGGTATTCATGATCTATCAGGGTGTGACTCTGTAGCAGCAACATATGGTATTGGCAAAACCACCGCTTTGAAGGTTTCGTCAAAAGGATATAGACTGACTCTTCTGGGAGATCTGACAGCCGATGTTAAACGGGTAATAAAGCAAGCGTCTGGGTTCATGACAGCCTGTTATGGTGTCAAAGAATGCTCATCAATGACAGAATGCAGAGAGAATGTGCGGGCTCAGAAGACTGCTAAGTCTTCTTCCGCTCCCAAATTATGCAGTATGCCGCCGACTACTGAAGCATTTTATGAGAATGTATCAGGGCCGGCGGAAGAGTTTTGGAAATGGGGGGCCCAGGTAAAAAGTGGGGCGCCTATAGTAATTTTAATATAATATAACAAAAAGTAATGATCATTAACACAAACATTTTATTACATAAAATAGGTAAAATTTGGGCTAAAATGTCCTTTTTAGTACAAAGTGTTGCATGTATAGGTACTAGGACCTACAAGTACACATTTAATTTAGTTATTATAACCACAGATGTAGATATAAGTATAATTAATCTGTCTCTAAAATAATGTGGTAAAATAGCATAGGTATATGTGCAATGATAACGGAATGATACTGTAATTCATTCATATTTTAAAATAGTCCAAATAGTTTGAAACGATGGTCGTTGGCGTGAAAAAAAGTGTTAGCAATAGAATGCAAGTTGAGAGAAGTGGTCTTCTCTTTGTGAATACTTAAAATTGCTACACTATTCAAACGTTCGGAGGTCATTGTGGAGCATAAGTAGTTCTTAAGACGGCTCATCGCAGAAAAGGAACGTTCCGAAACCGCGTCTGTGGCTGGGCTGACCTGAAGTAGACGAACCAACACCTTTACCTCGCTTATAGCAGATCGGACAGCAGCTGTTGTAGATTTCATAAATCGTAGAATGTCGGCGAACTGTAATTTCTCTGGTTTCCGGCCATCTTGTTCGTCCTCCAATTGAGTTAGCATTGTTCGAAACAATGGTAACTGCGACTTCCACCTGCAGAAGTCCACATCGGTGGAATACATTCGTTCAATTTCAGAAAATTTCTCTTCATTGACAACATTATTTTGTATGTACTTCAGCAAAAATGACTCAATTGACCGATAGATCCTGAATCCAGTTTGATTTAGTCTGCCTTCAATGGCACGGGTAGCGAGATCAATACCTTCAAAATAAATTTGTCGGTACCGATCCTTAGCCTGACTGGACTATTCGCTCAATTAGTAATCAGCTTCACACTGAAGCACAATTTATTAAACAATGATTGAGTATTTATAAAATAGCAGCTGTATATCATATTCTCCTATATTGTATCACAAGGGCCCCAAGATCAAAATATAGATTGATATTTATTTTTATAAAAATGCACCTGTAGTGGGGGGGGGCACAAAAAGAAAAGTGGGGGGCGGACTTTGCCTGTTCATGTATAAAATATCTTACGGAATATACCTCTACCACTTGGCCTCCTCATACACCAAAGATGCTGAGGTTAACTATTGAAAGAGACAGAATGTTGATTGAAAACATTTTCCGTGTCGCTCATATGAAGAAAGATTCTGTGATCCTTACTATTCCGATCAATCTTCTACGCAACAATACAAAAGATGCTTCACTTTCTCGCCACCTACTCATGGTCAAACTCATTGGAGTCAACTAACCAAGAAGTACTCATATGTACTTCGAGTCCCCAGCATCACCTGTTCAGTGCAGAAAATCATTTATATAACCTTTATAGAAAAACGTTCACTGTATATCTAATTGGTACGACAATAACTTTAAATAGTCTTGACAATGATTACTGAATTCGGCTATAAATTGATTTGCTTCAATTAAATATAGCAAGTGGTAGGTAAGTGTTTAAAATAGGTATATCAGAATTAACATATTTTGTTTCCTTTACTCACAGACAAATACATATTACGTCGCTTTAGATACTTTCAAAGCTGGTTGTAGATTTCCTATACTGCGCTGCCGCGGATGTAACCATGTATGGTTAAATTACTTTTGGAAATTTGTCATACGTAATGACTTTTCTCTTTTAAAACTATAATTATACACAAAACACCGCTTGGTGCAGTATATAGTAGTGCAGCCTTCCGCACAGGGAAATTAGTAATTATTTCTTCAAATCGAAGATCGTAAACGCCATAATTCCTATGTCTGCAACTCGGTTGCAAAGCCTTCGTGTTAGCCTACTGATCAACACTTTTCAGATTTTTTACTGAGTGAACTAATTATATTTGGTCTTGATTTTATAGAACTTATTATCTCGATATTGATAAGATTTATTTAATTTCCAAAGATGTTGGACATTCTGCAAAGCTATATTATGTCCCTTTTTGGAGTGAAATCTCTTTTTCGTCGTATACTCTCTGTTTTATTACATAGATGATATATTTTCTATTTTCATATAGATAATGAGAATGAAAAGAAAGAAGACAAAGAAATGAACGATTTGCAATTGGAAGAAATGCCAGAAGTCTGTACGGATTACGATGACCAGAAATGTGCGGAAAAGTGGCTCAAAATATTTGACAAAGTATCCCAGAAAAATAGAAATCTTGCAAATAAACTCCAGTACATATACGAAACAGACATGACCAAGGAAAATCAAAAGCGGGTAATTTTATGCTTAGTTTGTCAACTTTATATGAATTAAACTGTTTTATCAATGAACTAGCGAGTAGTATAAATCAGAAACATCTAGAGCTGCAGAGCATAGCCTATCTCTCCTCCGACCTCCCCCTATGCACTCCCTCCTAGAAGAAGGGGTACAAGTGTGTTGGAAAGGAAAGTATTTTTCTCTGATTAGAAATTTATACTTTACGATCTTGTCCAAAAACTTACACGCGTTGTCAGTATATGATGTTGAATGTCAAATGTCCTGGCTTAAAACAATAAGGCAGCGACGCCAGCACTTAGTCGATATGACTGCGTTCGGATAATAATTACTTATTAAGGACTGCCCATGTACTAATAGCAGTCTTCATTTGTTTGAGACGCGCTGTTCTGCAGGTGGCACAATGTGTTTCTCTAAAAATAAACCTAGCACCCCATTTTATACTGCGGGGAATTCCCCGTTGTTTCGTTTTCTCTGGGTGGTAGAAAAAATGGTTTACTATTGATTTCAATTCAAATTCACGTAATTTCAAAGAGGCAAAACTTCATGAAATATAACACAGATATGAATAAAAATTATATTAAAATGTCTGCCTGGCTGACAGCTACAGTAATACATAACTTATAGCAGTATGCCTTAAATAATAAAAACGTTTTTTCCGATAACGACTTTACCTAGTTTTTAATGTAATGTCTGGCTGGCAAGAACCGTTGGTTTCTATTGATTTCAATGCAAATTCACGTAATTTCAAAGAGGCAAAACTACATGAAATATAACACAGATATGAATAAAAATTATATTAAAATGTGCGCCTGGATGAGAGCTACAATAATACATAACTTATAGCAGTATACCTTAAATAATAAAAAAGTTTTTCCGATAACGACTTTACCTAGTTTACCTGCGCCCTCTCACCCAGTAAGCCATAGAGACACCTGCAGTGGATAATGCATAAGCAGTATCGATTAATTTAGGGGGGTACTGAAAACTGGATTAATCTGGTTTTGTCTCGCGCCGTCTCTGTGTCACAGCCAATCAAAGACTTTTAAATGACAGATTTTCAGACAGCCAAATGTAGGTGATATGTGTACATGATATGAAAAGTAAAACTGTAGAAATTTGCGTCTGAATTCGAGCTACAATAATATGTAACTTATATCAGAATAGGTTAAAAATAAAAATGTTCTCCGCTGGTAAATATACCAAGTTTTGCATATTTTTAAGCCGTGGGGTGCGGCAGAAGAAGTGGGTGTGCCATTTTTTTACCACCCATACATTCTGATTGGTTGATTTTACTGGAATTCCTTCATAACGCTTTCCTTACGTGTAACAGATTAGAAGTGTTCTGACTACTTATATTAAAGTGTCTGTGGGCAAAACCAATGTACGGGCTACGCTGTGTTCTATAAATACATAGAACAGTGGTGATGTGCGTAATAAAATGTGCGAAACACATCTTTTTCTTTTTGTAATTACTTTGTAACCATATGACAAACCAAAATAATATTTAGTCTGTTGGAAAGAGCACATTTGAAAGGTTTGGAGAATGTTTTCAGATTCTAAATACATTAATTTTACAAAACAAATCTGCCACATTAATATACTATGTGTTTTACCTTCCTTTTGTCCACTTATACATTGTTAAATGAGCGAAACATATCTTTATCGGTATATCTTTACGAGGGTACTTTAACTAACAAATAGTGAATAATTTAATATTCATGAACCGCAGAAGCCGCGGGGCAGGGCTAGAAAGTTCAGAGAAAGGGCCCTTCCCACCCAAGATGGACCCCTATCCAGGCAGGATCCTTTTCCTGCCTAACCTGGGCGCTTATCTAAGAAAGGCCCTTTACCACCCAAGGTGGGCCCCAATAGAGAAGAGTTGAGCCATTTTTGCTGAGAGATAGCAAATTTAGAATTCAGGGAGAGGCACTTTTCCATAATGTTTTTTCAAAGGAGGTCGTTTTTGGTTATCATAACTGTTGAGTAAAGGTTAGATACACCAATGGGAACTCCTTGCCTACCATAAAAATATAAAAGAAATGTATATTAAATTATTCACTATATGTTAGTTAAAGTACCCCTAAATATATACCGAAAAAGATATGTTTCGCACATTTAACAATGTAATAAACATACTATGTTAATGTGGCTGATTTGTTTAGTAAAATTAATAAATTTAAAATATGTAAACATTCTCCAACCCTTTAAAATAAGCTCTTTCCAACAAACTAAATATTATTTTGGTGTGTCATATGGTTTTAGACTAATTGCAAAAATCAAAAGTTGTGTTTCGCACATTTTATAACGAACTATTTTATTTATGGAAGATAGCGTACCCTGTCCATTGGTTTACCTCGGTATTGAACAAAAGCGGCTGCTCGCTATACACGTGTCGTTTCTATGTATCTACAGTATGTATATCACTATGATCTGTCCTAAACAAAACCATGAAAAATGCCATGTCATCAAACATTGTTTGGAATCTATATGTACAAGACAGAAGTCGGTGTCAAAAAAAGAAACCAACTGTGTTGTCACTTTTGATGGCATGAAGCTTAAACAATGCCTTCAGTACTTGAACAATGACGTCATCAGAACTACTTCTCCGTTTTTCAAGCGGACTAATGACTGCTTCGACTTGCTGAACAACACAACTCCCAACACGTTCTCTCACAAGCAGTCTGTCACATGTATCAGAAAGGATTGGCAGAACTGGACGAGTACACCACATAGATCGCTATAGCTGGTCGTTTCCGGCAGTCGTATATTAAAAGTCAATGCCATTCATAAAAAGGTCTACTCGTCACCATTAAAGGCGTCAAAAGCACCGTTACTTTCAACTGGATTTTTGTTTTATCACACTGCATTGATTAAACCAAGTTTCATTGGAGGTTAGATACTGTTTATAATATTGAACACTTAAGTCGCCAAAACAGCTTTTTCAAAAACTAGAAAAAATAACGCCTAGCTTTATCACCTTAATATACTTAGCTATTGGAGTTTTTGTCATTATATAATCATACTTTTTACTTTTTGTTTAGAATATGTTATCTGCGACTCTGCCATCCGAGGTCGGGGTGGGCACAACGACAACAACCCAACGTCCATGCAGGTGAAGACGGCACTGCGAGCTATCGCATACAACAACATGATCGGCAGTTAATCAATCTAGAAAAATTGTGAGGATGCCGAACTATAGTATCAATGCTTTTGGACGCAATTATGTGATGAATCACGTAGTGACCTCAAATTTCCACACAAACCATGCAATAGCAGCTGCAATCTGGTCACACTACGGCGAGAACTAGTTAGTGCAGTATTGGCCCTTAAACTACGGTCTACACTTTATTGTCCCAGATCGCCCATCACCGGAATATTGCATTGGTAATTTTGAATTTTGATGCTGTCAAACCTCTGCTGTTATTCAATTTCATGAATGAGTCCGTTAGGCTTCAGTCAAGTGCCATTCTAAAAAAGTACTTTGTCGTAATTTCTATATAATTGTATTGCATTCGATAACAGGAACGTTTATTAAAGTCCTTATCTCAGCAGAAGCGCAAGAACTTTACAAAATGCTTTCTGTGAATCGGTTTCTTAAAAAGATTTACGATAGTGTAGTGTATTTGAGATAGTCATTCTGGACGGACCCCATTTTTGTTGAGTTATCTGGTGGGTGATTCCCCCGTGAGACATCCCACGAGTTAGTTATACTAATATTCACGTTTGGTTTTTTCCACCTAACCCTTATGGCTTCAGTATAATGCAATCGGTGAACTGTTAAGCGCTTTTCTTGTTGTAGACTGTTATTCATAGAACTTAATTGTTTACAATATTAATATATTTTCAGATGTAATTTTAAATACAAAAAAACGAAATACTACGTATATGAATATTTTAAATGAATACTTAACAATAAATATTTGTAATTTTATTTTAATGAGTGATAGTAACTTTGTCGAAAGCGGTTGTGGTGAAAATTGCAGTTTGCTCATTCGATAGGAACGCTAAATATTTTTTTGTTAAAAAGCTAGTAATATACCATTATATACATTATTTATACTACTCGTATCTAGGTCTAAGAAAAAGTAGTATGTAACCATTTTTGCTAAAGCTTATATTTAACTGGGAAATATGCCTAAAGGGCATCTGGGCGTGAACAAACTAATTACTACCCATTAAAATTGAAGAGTCAATCCCACATATCATTGCTCTATGGTTGCGAGTACGTCACACAAATTATTTGTGTGACATTTCATTATAATGACCAGCATAGGAGGATCTCAAATGTCAATTAGTCATTAACTAAAAATAGGACTGCACTACTCTTCCTAGATCTGCATTGCTACGACCAAACTGGAGCAGGAATAATTTAACTTGTTTAATGGAAGGTACCCATACGCCAACTTCAAAAAGAGCATCAATCATTCACTGTGCAGATTAATTCAAAGGTGATTAGTTGAGTAAATGACCAAATCTACTTAATTGCAACTCTTGATTAGTACGAGGGGGCATCAATAGATTCATGCAATCATTATGAAAGCATTACTCTGTTATTCATCAATAGACCTATATAAACCATATAAAGATTAAGATATTGATGAAAGAACCATGCCTGTCTATTTCATTGAATACTTTCAGAATTCAAATTTAGACATAATAAAATTATTTTAAAAATAATATTAATATGCCCAAAAATGAGGGGAAATGTACAAAATAACATTTATGGGAATAAATAAAAATAGTATGGTTTATGTACAAATTAAACTGCTCGTCCAATAAAATAAAAAACACTATTATTATTCTTTGAGTGTCTTCCTCTTCTCGTAGATCTCCACTCCCCTCTGTTGTGCACCTTCCGAACAACCTCTACGCAGTCCATCTCCAACCAATCTGTCAAATCCTTGGACCATGCTCTTCTCTGTCTTCCTCTACTCCGTGTACCATTGATCTTGCCCTCCAACAATTGTCTTTCTTTTCCGTTCACTCTTATAATATGTCAAACATATTGAATCTTCTTTTCTTTAACTGTCTGCAAAAATGAACTGTTTTCCCTTGCCATCCCTATTGCACTTTTTTTCGTTAGTCTTCCTATCCATGTGTGAGATTTGGAACATTCTATATGCCCACATATCGAATACATTGATCTTTTCTATCAACTTTTTGTCTAATGTCCAAGACTCTGATGTACTGTGTAAAGAAAATTTGAGAGGTAAAAATGAGGAAAAATGATGTTAAAACATATTTTATTTTTACAAATGTGTTTTTGCTATGCCTATTCGTTTAAATTCGCTTTATTTTATGTCCGAAATGTACTGCATATAACTTGTTGATTTTATCTAGTGTATATTCCTTAATTGATATCTACTATTTATAAATCTTTAAACTTTTATTATTGTATTTTTATTATTCTGAATTTCGGTATCCGAAAAATACAAATATGTTTAAATAAACTGAAATTATCTAAAGCAATTTCAAAAAGATGGTCGTAAAAGTTGCGGAACATAATGATATGAAAAGTCCGGGGACCTCATGTCGCTGCGTCTTTTATTTAAAAAACGCCAGTAAAAACACAAGAGCGCGAGCCGATTCACCCGCAACCCGGGTAGTACAGGGTTAAACTAATTATATAATCGTAGTAAACCATTGCAGGACTGGTGTTCACTAGTCTATTTTGTGATGCAATAATGATCAAAATAATATAGTAAAATATCTATACCACACATTAGATTTAAAATCCAAGCTCCAATGAGATACGGGCTTGATTTTCAATCAATAACTTGTATCTTTCTATGGTTCATGGAAATGTATTGATCAATAACATAGAGACTGCACGAATACATTTTATTGATGCCCCTCGTAAAAATTACAAAAATCTGTGAAGAGACAAAGCAGTAATTTAAAGATTACAATATAGGGCTTTGTTCGATTTATGACTTTGGAAGCTGAATGACAAAGGATGGCTTAATGCGAGGAAGAAGTAAAAAGAATGAGAAAGGCGAAAAGTGACGTTGGAAGTTTAAAGAATTTTTAAGAAGTAACATCGACCTAACCTTTTAGTAGTAGGGGATGCTAGTGATCATAGAAAAACTACATGCGTTTAAATTGTGGTGTTACAGAAGACTTTCGAAGATAATCTCGACTGAAAACGTGAGTAATGATGAAATCTTGAAAAGAATTGGAATAAGAATCAATTAGTTGAAATTCTGATCAAAAGAAAAAAAGAAGTTTGCAGGACACGTTATAAGAGGATCCTCAGGAGATACCTGGTTAGGTTATAGAAAAGATGGTAGAAGGGAAACGGGACAGAAGTCGGCAAAAAGAAGCTTGAGTAGATGATATTCAGAAATACAGCGGAAGTAAAAGTATTGGGATTGCAAAAGGGAATGCTAATAGCAGGCGCAATTGGCGAGTTATGTTTGCCAACCTTCTAATAGAAGACGGCATATAATGATGACCACGATGATGATAAAAGGAATTTTCTGCCTTTATTCTCAAATAGCTTTGAATAAAACTTTGTTTTTTTCAGAATTCAAAATTTTGAATTGACCTCAAAGTTATGACGAAATGTTTCTTGTCTGGTTAATGTAGAAATAATCGGTGATACATACCCCTCGTGGCACGCATTCCATATAATCAGACTTCGTCTTGTTATTCTCGTCCACTGACCATTCTCCGTTAGCAATGCAGGTCTTGTAGGCGTAGGCTGCCAAAGGAAAACAATAGACAGCATTCCAGTAATAATAATAATAATAATAATAAAAGTTATTTTATTAAGTGAGATAAAATGTACACATTTTGGATATAAAAAATGT
>JAUYWV010093834.1:0-14404 GCA_032274565.1 Nematoplana nigrocapitula
ATACTCTTATTTGTAATTCTGGACTCTTGTATTATTGTTAATATATTTTGTTAATAGGTATATTGTTAATAAATATTTAAAAAAATCAAATACGAAATTGTTTACGAAACGACCTATAAAATAGACTTCCGTTGTCGAGATTAAAGGTAGTCTCATCATAATCTTATTGGACAGCAGAGCTCAGTACAATATATACAAGTGCACTACAAAAAGCCGTTATAAAAATTTCATCATGTTCATCCATAAGTATGCAGAAGGAGCGTCGTTCCACATGGAAACTGGGAACTTTTGTGTCCAGAACCCATAGACTAAGGTCATATAGTGTTCATACACAGAAAGTCACGTTGTTTATATTGTTTATGTTTAAAGTAGGTAGTATACAGATACTGAGATTTATAGTATGTTGTGTATGAGAGGGAGGTGTAATATTATAGTAGTTTAACGTGAACTCAGTTTATCCATCATGATGTACGCCTGGCACATCTTTAGTGTGATTTCTGCACTAATCTCACTTACTCGAACATGCAGTGGTAACCACGGTAACCATGTCAGATATTTGTTTTCTATGATGTATTTGCAGCTAGTAGACGAAGGATTTCTAGGGAACGGTCCAAGAATTTTGGAAGAATGTACACAATTTGTATGTATATGCTACCCACCATCCTTTGCTGTGTTCCCCACTACCCTCCACAGTTTACCTGTTCACCCCCGTGTTGTGCATTAGCTTTTATACTTTCTTGTTTCATTTTTACTTTTCTTATACATATTAACCTTAATCCAGACACGGTAGGAATGGTTTCCATAGAGTAGCGGTTTTTCTACTGCTATTATGTAAGAAAAAGGATTTATTTTTTTCGGGAAAATTGAACAGAAGTTAACGAATGCATGGAGGTGGACCGAAAAAAATGGACTGCAGAGAGACCAGTTCACAGAGTATAAACCAGGAGGCACCTTATCGACTCATAAAATGAATGTGTTTGGAAACGAGCTTTCTATGTAAATATGTAGTGTTGTGGAACAGTGCTGAATGTGTCGTGGTTGGGTTGGATCTCAAAACACATCAGCATGTGATCAGTAAGTTCGGCTCAGGAAGGGCATGGTATACGGCAGATGCGACTGTACAGATGACACCTTTCGTTACAAGACTCGATGTCGATGACCTGGAACGGCAGCTGATCTACTAATATATGGTTGATCGGCGCCATTGCCAGAGACCGGCAAATCCGATAAAGTATATAGCACTAAAATTTATAATAATCAATGTTTTAAGGCGAATGGAAAATAAAATTAAGTCTGATTTACTAATCGATAAGTTTTTAGTAAAACAAACGTCTTTAAAAGTTTATTATACAGGCAATCCTGTAAAGAGGTACTGAAGAAAATACACTTTTTTTAAAACATACTGGTGCTCGTTATACATTTAAAATCATATACCACATTCGAGATAATACAACAGGAAATATTAAAATAAAAAATATTATATATAAGCCGTTTTAGTTGTGCTGAAACTATATAGATAACACTTGGAAATGTTTTAAACACGTGTTAATACGTCTTAAATCACGATGCAACTTTTCTTGGCTATTATGTTTATAAGGAAATTTCCAGAAGATGTGTGCTGAGTGTCATAATCCGCACTTGTAAGACCCTGATTCGACAAGTTTACTTTAATTTATAAACTATATTGCGTAGGTGAAATATTGAAAATTATACAATTACCAAGCATGTATTTGTTGCGACTGGTTTCGGCTATTCATCAGCCATAGGCTCATGCACAGAATAGTTACAACAGAAATAGAGTCAAATTATGAGGAAATATTAAGACACAAACAATTTGTAATGATTTTCCTAAAACGCTCCTCTATTCGCACATTTCTAGATTTTTAACCTTTAGGTTTTCCTTCTTCTCCCAATCCCCCTCTTTCTTTACTCTCCCTTTACTGGTTCTTCCTTCGATCCACCTTGCCAGGCGCTTGAAACGATGGACACGAGCCTGAAGATTTGCTTCAAATCAGTGAAAGTGGAGAATTATATCTTTAACAAGGATCCGACTCCCTTGGCTTTGATTTGCTGGTGTCGTCTACAAATTTACGTGTTTGGTTGATCCAAGCTCGTCCTACATTGGACGCACCAAACGACACCTGGCTGAACGAGTCAAGGAGCACAAGAAAGGACCTGGTGCTATCCACTCCCATCTTCTCGAGTGCTCTTGGTCAGGTTCTATCAAACAATTCTCCATTGTGTCACATTAAAGAAAGAGACCCCATTCTCTTAATAGATCTTTGGCGAATGATGAAGCCTCTTTCTTTTTAAGGGTTTTTAATAAATTAATTGTGTTTTAATATTCCCTCTTAATTTGACTCTATTTCCTTTGCAATATTTCTGTGCATGAGTATATGGCAGATGAATTGCTGAAACCGGTTGCACCCTGTACACGTTTGGTAAATGTATCATTTTCCGTTTTGTCCTACGCATTAGATTCCCGAATCTGTCTTCTTTATCTCACTTACAGTAGATCTAATTATAAAAAATTGCTAAAGCCCACATTTAGCGTTTCACTTTTAGATCGTGGTATCGACGAACATTTCTTTGCTTCCAAAGGTAATTCGACGTTTACCCAATTCTGCGCGTACACTGGGTGTGAAGTGTAGGGGATCGCTTTGAGGATCTTTTAAAGTTTGATTCCTGAGAGATTATTTGTATGCTGGCGTGATATGAGGCATTTTTGGTGTCCGAGACAAAGTTATCCATAGTATGACGTTGTATGTGTTTCAACTAAATCCTTTCTAACATCCTCCCACTTAAATGCACCAATAATACGATTAAATTTACAAAAATCACTTGTTTATATGTGCTTTATAGTTTTCTGTGATTGTTCCCCTCCGCCACACCACTGTTGTCTTTCTTTGCACGACCGGCGATTCATATATATACATTGGATTCGTCCATTAAAATATGGAATTTTACGGCCTCTGTAACCGACACGATTTTTTGTAAACATTTCATCGTCAAATGAATTCCACCATTCAAGTCGGTAGTTTATCCTTTTAACTGTAAAGCCTCCGTACTTTAAGTGCGAAATTGACTGAAGTAGTATGCATGAATTTTCGTTTTGATTATAAACTAAACAAGAACGATTTCCTCGACTTGGCAGTTTGGCAGTCAACCGTCATACTCAGTCTTTGCTGCAGCTAAAACTTTAATTCCATCGGTAATAGCTTGTCCACTGTGGCATGCATTGTCAAGTCGATAACAAATGCATTGGATGAATTATACATTTCACAACGAAATACAACCAAGTATACTATAGCACATTTGTTTTTATTTTTTCTAATTAAAACAGTTGGGTTTCTAAGTGCGATATTCTTCAGTATAGGTCAACCAGAAAAAAATGAATTAGAACATTGATTTTAGTTTTTAGAGGAAACTTGTTTTTAACTATACGTTAAACAATTCCAACTATATATACTTAGAAAAAGTTCAAAGGTAATCGACTTTTACATTTTTTTAGATACGAAATGTTCGAAGATATTCCATTTCAATGCATTCATTTAGAAACTATTGTATGTGATAAGGGAAAGCAAATCATTTTTAGTCGTAACAGTATATAATAGTACTAAACTGTACCGTAAAACAGGCAAATATCAGCCACTTTTTAGTATTTTCTTTTAATTTATACTTTCACATCAACCACAAAATAAAGTTTTGCTTTTATCAACTGCAGGAATTATGTTTAATAACATAAAAAAGTGAAAGTTTTATAGGTGTGCATATATATTTTTTATTAAGAAAACTAAAACTATAACATGGTTTTACATAAAAAATGGGGTGATATCAGCCACCACCAGAAAATTTATAGGCATAAAAAGATATATAGTAAGTTGATAACGTTTTTGTAGAATAAACACAATTTGAATTTATAAACACTGTATGCACTTGAAAAACATGTCTCGTGCCTTCATTACAATTGCCACAAGTCCATATATGCACTGGACCCAGTCTTCTCCTTGGTAGACATGATACTCGTCTCCGCAAATGCCACATACGTCTTCATCGCTGCTGCTATCGCTTTCGTCAGTGGAAGAAGACTCCTCTTCTGCGTCTTCACGAGCACCGACTACGATCTGCAGTAGATTGTTCCATGACATCTGGTAGCATGATAGGTCTGCCTGCTGGAACTTTAGCTCCACGTGGCTTTCTTTGGGTGTTTTGTCCACGCATTTCTTGAAGCATACCAACAAGTGTTTAATCCAGGTCACGATGAACATTGAATTCACTACCGGCTTTACCGTGTTCTTTAGAACCGACAAGTAGTCTGAGAGGAATCGAAGAATTTAGGGGAAACAAGCAAAATGTTTTGAAATCGGTGGATAAGATTTTGCTTTGTGGGATTCTTGATAATCTGCTACAACTGGAAAAGCATGACGCAAAATGACTGCTTTGGGACAGAAAAATGCGCTGAGAGGTTGTGTCACCAAAACCAAATTTAGTGCCTTTTAAATGTGCCACCGTGTAGATATAGTTCAGCTCTAGCTGTGATATCGTATAAGGACTAATTCAATCATATTAACAGATGTAATCGCCAAGTTTATAAGGTGGCTGATATTTGCCTGTTTTACGGTATTTATATTGCGCTTATCATTACGCATAAGCAAATAAACTAAAGCAGTATGATTTGAGTATTTCGCTAGTTCAATGAATATAAACAGTACAGTAGTGTACCAGATTCAGTTTTCGACAGCGTAGATACTGTAGCATTTTCAATACTGCCATATGTTTAAAGGAGGCCTTTACTACTGAGAAGTATTTCTAGATCATGTCCAAAAAGGATAATAGGGTTCATTGGCATGCAGTATCCCACCAGTACACACATTTATCTGTAATGCCTCTGCCATCGATCTGCACACGACACAGCCGCCATTGTGAAGTGAAAGTTACCTGCTTGGCTAGCTCAGTGGTTAACGCGCTCGCTGCTGTCAGCGCCAGTTTGGTGGTGGCGCGGGTTCGATTCCCGCTGAAGACATTATTTGCAGTCTGGTTGATCCGCCCATTCGGAGACGCCTAGGTGGTGTTAGATTGTGAATTAACCTGGTTCTAACATCTCACCAGTCCATAAGATTGGTGTAAACCCTCCAGGTGGACTGTGAGTGCTGTCTATAGCTATAGAAGGTACAATGCCACCCGCCCGGCGCGGTGTACCGACCCCGAGTAGGGCGTCAGCCCGAAGTGGGTGACAAACTTGCCAACGCTCCTGCTGGGATAGGACAGTTAAGGAATGTGGGAAATGAAAAAAAAGTGAAGGTTGTTCCTACCTTAGATATTCCTCACTACCGTCAATTAATATACGCGGTCTTCCTGTAACAGCCAAGCCGCATACTCCTTTCTGGCATTCAATTGACGTTTATTTCATCTGGAATGAATTTCACATTCTTCATGGTGAAATACTTCCCGTCAAGTTGGTGTGATATGTTTGATCAGCCACTTGTTTGGACTGTCATATCAATCTGGCGTTCAAACTTCATAAATGAAGCTTGCGTTTGTTTCTTCGCAAGACGGCATATATAATCCTTCAATTCTTCCGATTTTCTTTGGAATTAAGATTCCCACATAGCCTTTGGCTTCTTTCCGTTCTCCCAGACTGTGCAATTTTACTATTAGTTGAATATGGATTTTCCAGCTTTCAATAGTCGCCAAGGATCGATATCTGTGGCGCAAAAGTTCTTTCAACGAGGCAGAGCCGTTACAATACTGCACAGTCATTATACGACACAAATATATTATAATATTACGATATTAGCCTACGCGATTTTCTTTAGATTTAAAATGGAAATTTCACATTTTTCATTGTCCTAGTTTGAATAGTATCAAGTTGTTTTATTCAGAAAATGTTTGTATTAACCATTAAACGTGAAATTGTATTTCCTTATTTGAATTTTAGCACTCTTACTATACTTATATAAAGGAGTGACCTACTTCAAGATTCGACTGTATTATACGACAAATGAATGACAAATACGATAGCATGCCTAACAATTATCAATTAAACTGATCGATTTTTAAATCAGACTTACCAAATTTAAAATAAAAATACTATAATATAGATTACCCCAAATGTCTTTTACATTCGCCTCACCGTTTATAAATCAAACTTAGCATGATAAAACACATTTACAATAGTATAGGTTGGCTTTGATAATGGTGGCGTTTTGCGTAAGCTATCGGTTGATGGAAGGCGTGAACTATATAGCCAAGGACAGGGCAGCTGGTCTGAAAGTCGACGATTTGGCAACGCTTATTATTTCATCACTTTTGCTTTCAACACATCAGAACACAACCGGTTCTCGCTTTGCCATTGTGTCCTTTTCATTTGAAATTTTGTATATATGAAAGATGTATTTTATTTATACAGAATAATTGGAAATCTTCATTTTAATGAATCTGTATTATTCGTGATGAGTTATCAAAAGCGCTATTTTTGCTTCCCAAACTGCTTGCCAAAAGCTTTCAGAATTACTGTGACTATTGAGCCTTTAGCGATATTCATAAAAGTGTAAGTTCTCAACTAGATCATCACTCGATTGGCACGTTATGACTTTCAAAGTACTTGAATTTTGATGGAGGAGACTTACAAAGGACTTTTGTGGTTGCTTCGGATTGTTTTAAAATATAAGAAAATGTCGATGGTTTATTTATTCTGCAAAACTGCTTTTCAGTTAAGTGTTTATACAGTATTTATATAATGCACATAAGCATTTACGGTAGTTTGCAGATGCGCATTGCGCAAAGATTTTATAAGTTAATGTTTTAGGACGCAGTAAACACTTCTCTATGATTGGTCAGGGATATATTAATACATTTCCTAAAGAAATACTGGGTGATATGTGATGTTCAATGACGCTATTATTTACGCCAGAAATGTCACCAAAATGATCGACTTCATTCGAATTTCGAATTCAACAATTTCAGTGGCATTTGACAGCGGAGATTTATACTATTGCTCTTGGCTTTTCACCGCATCAATAAAAATTCTTAAAATACACAAATACCTACTTATAATTGACATTCTGAACTTCTTGAATTCGGCTTCTTAATTGACGAGCAATTAAAATTTGTTTTAACATGATAGTTACAAATACTCGTAATTTTAATAGATTGCTAAAATTACGCAGAAACTACAGCATATCTATACACCTTTGATTAATCATTCAAATTTGAATTTACCTGCATTACAGAATTTGGCATTAATAGATTTCCATCTTTGTATTGAAATTGTGCATAAAAATAGGTTGTTCGTTATCGAGAACTTGATTTGTTTTGTTCTGCGGTAAGTATATTATCTACTGATATATTTTGTATGTGTTTTAGAGAAATATTGCATCAATTGTTTAGGACAATTTAATTTTACGTTTAAGTCAATTTGTGTAAAACTGTGCTCATTGTCTTATTAATTGATTATTAGCGTCACACCAAGCATTTGTCATTTTTATAAGCATTACCGCATCCGAGATAATAGATGATGTGATAATTCTTTAAATATAACTTTGTTTGTAGACGTGTTTTTGAATTTCGCAAAATGCATAAAAAGCCTTTTTTCAGTACATACTGTACATTTGAAATTGAGAGTTCCTCGCTTTCGTTGAGCTTATTCCATATAGCTAGCGTACAGTTCTTTTAGTAATATCTGGCGTTATATTCCCAGATATGCAAATAGGTTTAAAAAACGTGTTTCAGATTGGTATAAACCAGCCAGACGAAGCCTCCAGTCATTGGGTAATAAACCAGGGTTGCTGCTTGTAATTGTTATCTTCAGTCGTTCGTTACCAACTGGTATCAAACAAATCCTAAATTTTCTTTGCGTAGTCAGATCGGGAATGCTATCTGATGTTTGTTTAAACAGGAGAGTTTTCCTGCTTGCTGAATAAATCATCAGCTAAAAGTTGACTAATTATGCCTACTTGTGATCAATCAAATTGAATTGTTGTTTTTCTATTGATTGGTCTTTTACAATGAAGAAAATGATTTACTGGCCATTAATTTTTGCTGTTTTACGCTAATCTCGAAATGATCATTTTTACCAATGCAAAATATCATTGATTTAATTATTGATGGTGGAATCTTAACCAGCGGCATTGTAAGAGGCAAAGCTTACTAATGAGCTTTATAGGCAGATGTTATTGGCTTTTCTGCTAAACTGGTATCATATTTTTACTTAGAATTTCATTTTTTTCTGAAGGACGTTAAAAGTTTATACTTTAATGATAACATCATTTGAAAGGCTTGTCATCTTTGTTCAGTTTCAATAATTTCCGTCAAAATTCCGTGGTTTTCCCGATTTTATTGAGGTGACATTACGCGAGATGTTATTAGACCGAAACATAACTATGCGAATGTGCCACACATGGCCAGGTACACAAAATATACATATACTAACACATGAAAACGGAACAAGCATTCCGTATAATACTTAAGGAAAGATCGAATAACCGGTCTTCAAAATTGGCCACAAATATTTGCTATCTAGATCCACTTTGATGTTGGGCTTCAAATGCGAATTCGTCAAAGTTGAATAAGAAAGGTTTCATATTTTTTAACATATTTCGAGAGTTTTGTTTTCATTCGCGAGTTTCGCCCACGATTAGGACTTCGGCTCACAGGCATCCGCATTAGTGAGGAGAAATGTTTGTTGGTACCATGAGTTCGACTCGATGGGTGGTTATGTTGACATGCCGCGATATACATATACAGTGTGTGTGTGTGTGTGTGTGTGTGTGTGTGTGTGTGTGTGTGTGTGTGTGTGCAGAGATAAAGGCAGTTGTTCTGTTCCGTTTTGGCACGAGGATACTGTTCTCGGTTCTGATTGAGAAATGCTGATTTGATCGCGAAAATGACCTTTGATCTGCTCTATCTACACTAAGTTATGCCAGAGTATACAAACTCGGAGTCAAGACCTGAGAAAGGAACACCAGGAATTTTATTGATTTTTTATCCTGGTGGTTGCGGAGGTAGCAGCGACTTGTATACGGTTGTAGTTTTTCCAAGGTCGTTGCGATAAAATTATGTTCTGAGTTGATAGTACCGTAAACAGTTCATCCGATGTCAGAACAGTTTCATACATTACCTATACGTTTCTCAGCGATAAGTCGTCAGCAGTCACAATTGTTGACTGAGAACGAAAAAGGCCAATCACCGTGCAAATACGCAAAGAGTCAGCGTTAACGAGACAGTATACCTGACATCCCGAATAAACTAATCATAGCTGATCAATTTGAAATAAGTCTACATAGGGTCGACTTTCTTAGGGACCTCTCCCGGGTGAACAGGAATCTGGTTGTATGCACAAACCAGATAGATAAATGTTAAAGAATACAATGTATAGTGGCACTGTGCAGTGACTTAGCAAAATCTTGGATGTGGAGTAGAGGATAGCGATCAGGTACCGTCAAATTGGTCAATACACGACAGATCCCAGTAGGCCAGCATTGATCAGGACCTTTCTTTTGTACAGTGTTTAGTGTTGACAACCAGTTACTTCTCAGCAGCCGAAGGCAGTTTTTTGTGGGTGCAAGACGTCGATCTTTAGCAAGCGTAGGTTGCCCATTTAGAGAGGATGAGGTGATGGACCTCGTGACAAGGACTGCAGTTGCGAATATGGGGTGACTGGAGTGAAGGGATATCTCAGAGGACTTTATAGAAGTGCGAGCAGGATGTATGCCTGAAATAAAGACCAATGATCCTCTAAAGTCAGATTGCAAGCAGAGACGATGCCAACGGTTTTTTAGGTCAATGAGTAGTCCTTTCTCACGTAAAAGATCGCAGCCAAGAAGAGATACGTCACATCGTGAGGACGAATTTCAAAGGAAAATGTTTCGCTAAATCAAGGTCAAGAACACGATGGCGATAGCCAAAGTAGATATAACAATTGCATTTGTGGTCTTGAGGATTCATCACCGAAGCCTACCAAATTCTAATGACCGGTCACGCGGCCATAGACAAAAAGAAGACGCTATCGTACCAACTACCGCCATTATTGGTCGAGTCAAGCATTTCCCGACTGCGAACTCGACGGTTTGCATTTTCTGGCACGGGCGCAAAAGCATTTGTGGTACCAACATATCATGAATCTCTACAAAAGCTTGGAGATAATTTCAGACTTGGTGGACCAAAGCATTCACTAGTGCGTTATAAAACGAAACTGGAACGATAGCGATAAGTGTGTGTGTCTATCAGGGCCCGCTGCTTAATTGTTAACTCAGTATGATACTTGAAGAGAAACTGCATGTGGTTTGGAAGACTGACAAGAAGGCGTCTTGGAGTAGGAGATCGTCGTTGATGGGTTTGATCGTTAGCTGTTCAATGTGACGTACAAGCTGTGAATTGAGCACAAACGCTACCATATTTGAAATAAATAAAATTAATATTTTAATGCTAATTTGAATTTAAAAATATTATTTTGTTCATGGTAATTGTTTTTCTTATGTGCTACACCTCCAAAAGACAAAGCCTTCTACTTTAGCTGAACAAATATATAGAGAGCGTTTGAAATGAAATAAATACTCTTGTATCTTAGCATCTTTGTTACGTGGATCGATTGTATATTTTTAAATTTTGCTACACCGTTAATAAATAATGTTTGCGCTTCACTTCATTCTAATTATTCACATACGTTTACTCGTATATTAAAATATTTCTTATAAAATACTTTTATACTACTGCTATTATGCCGTCTTTGATTATTGGAAGTATGTCTGACGCTGAAGTTAATTCTATCAAGTATATATAGACATGCATGCATAGAGACAGGCAGAGAAACAGAGTGAGGGAGAAAGCGAGAGAGTGTGTGTGTGTGTGTGTGATGGAGTATAAGAGTGACCAGGAGAGTTAAAGTGAGGGACAGCAAAGAGTGACTGAGAGAGTGAGACAAGATAGGGATGAAGAGAGAGTAATAATAAGTAAGGGTGAGGAAGCCGGAGACTACGTATTGCATTGGAGGTACAATGTTCAGACGGAGTAAGCTACACGGGAAGTATAGTGACTGCCTATTGTTTGTTTAGCTGTTACTGATAAGAGAGTAAGTAAGGGCCCATACACTGCACTGGAAAGACAGTAAGTAAGGGCCCATACACTGCACTGGAAAGACAGGTGCAGTGTGCATAGTAGTAGTGTATATCAGTTTCGCCAATTTGGTTGGTTAGTAATCTGTAAGCATACCTATCTACCTACCAACTGGTATGTTGACGTAATTAGGGCGGCATACAGTATACTACATATATATGCAGTATCTGGTGGTATGTCGGTTAGCACGCCTGCGTGTTGATAGAACGCATCTTCTCTTTGCAGACGACACAAAGAATTCCACACCAGCCAGCGAAGCTGGAACCACCACTATCGGCGCGAACACCTTCGCTGTTCTGTGCTCTCTCGCGACCTCCGACACAACACCAACCACGACTACTACTACTACTACCAATACTACTACTGAGACTCCGGAGAACGAAGACGAAGGCGACAACGTCGTTCTCAACGAAAGGTGCTTAATCTGATTGGTTCATCCTTATTGATTTGTTACCTACCTGAGATTTAAGTGCCTTCAATTTAACAACGTACAGTGAGCGGTGTCGCTTCTTTTCTTTTCCGCCGCATCTACATAGTTTATCACGCAGCGGTTTTAAATCGTCGTTGTTGTTGTTGCTCGATTGATAGATAGATTGTTTATTTTTACTTTACTGTTGTTTGATTATGGATTCCCGTAACGGATTTATCAACTCTTTCACCACATGTTTCACCTGCTCTAGTCGGCACAAGCGAATGAACGACAATCAGGCGGGGCGTCGTCGGAAGGATAGCGATGAATTCGACTCACTACCCGAAGATGGCGAGGTGGTGATGAGATTGAAGGTAAGTCGGGCAGAGTTGTGTTGGTATTGTTTTCTCAGTAAAGATATAGTATAGTTGGTCCTAAAAAATGGCAATGAAAATATTTAGATGATAAACAAAAATCCATTATTTGTTTCAACTACATACTTTTTAAAATACAAAAAAGGATTTAATGAATGGTGTATCCGCCACGTTTCTGCAGCAATTTGATTGCTGATGATCAACTAGCGAATACAGGCTTTGGGAATAGCCTCCCAATCTTGGCCAATTTATCCTGCGGATCCCATAGATGTGTCGAGAAACTTTCGTACAGCGTGACATTGATGAGGAGTTGCATTGTCATCCTGAAGACACCCACCAAACTGTTTGCAATGTCCCAGGAGGTTTTCTGCCTATGAGAACACCTGTGAAGATTCCTCCGACGATAGCCAAGGGTAGTATGTCCATACAACAAATGCTTTTAAAAAAACATAGCGGAACCACTAATATACGTCGTTGTTGTTAGATAAGAGATTCTGACGAAGGACTCCCGTTTGCATGTGCCATGCTCTTCTTCTCCCGTCTACATGCCCCATGCGAAAGCGCGACACATCCATTCTCCATTGTGACCTGAAGATGATGTTGGTCCAATGGTCAGCAACTCGGAAGGTGCAAAAGCGAAAATCGGCTTTGCTGCAAGTATGTTAGACTATCCAAAGAGTTGGTTTCATACGGCGTTTATGTGTGAATTTAATTCTGAATGGAATGTGATTACGTAAGGCTAATATGAACACAAGACTATCGGTGTGATTAACAAACGAAAATTATTGTCATTTTGTTCAACTGTATAATATGTGTGTATTTAAGTGTATGACTTCATAAACATGGTTTCCCATCACATAATCATATTTTGTGGTTTTTGCGTAGGGTTTCTTTAGCTCCTGCTCCGATTGTATATTAAGCATATAATTATGTAAAAAATGTTATGCAAACATACCTGAAACCGTAAACATCATCTCACACCGTTCATGCCGTTGCCGCACGTATTTCTCTCTCCGTGTGAAGCACCAATTCCTATTGCCCATATAGCTTACGCCAGTGTATGCATGTCGGAGTGTTTGACTCTAAGGGTCACTTATTGTACAGCATTGTGCATTTGTGACGTGTAAATACTGTAAGTTACTGAGGCATGATATGCTTGGGTAATACCAGATTCGAGAGTGCATTGATGATGTTAATCTTCCGGAAGTAGCCATGTGCAGAGAAGCGACAAGCAGACAAACAGACAATCACTCTGGCATTGTTACAATCTGTCAGATAGGATATATAGCAGGACAACAAATACAGGACCTATCAATAAAAATTAATCAAATTCTTCTTCGAACACATCCGATTTGGCGCTGCAGTATGTAGCCTACACCATGCGGTTGTATGATGTCTAAGTCTGCTTATTTATCAGGATCTTCGAAGTGCCGGTCGGAAAGATCTATTCATATTTTGAATTGGGACAAAATACTGACATCTGTTGGACATTCATTCGCTCGCAGGTTGCACAGTAACCGAATCGAGTAATAGTGGAATTAAAACAGTATCTTGACTTGTGGATCTATTGTGCGAATTGTTTCATCGTCTGGAAAATCATGAAAACAACTGCTTAAGACAACGAACCTGGCGACGTACTCAGATATCGTACAGCTACGCGATAAAATTTGCTTAACCTGGTCAATGGCGTTTGTGTGGCTGCGTAGAAATAGTGACTCAGTACGTATAAGAAAGATATTATTATTCTATATTTTTCTAATTACAAGTTTACATTTTATATGTGATTGTAAACTATATCACACACTAATTGGCCGTGAAATATAGAGGTCGTCAGTTTGTTTCACTCTATTCGGTGTATGTTCGCTTTTCACAATTAGCTACTTTTTACTTTTATCGTTTTACACTGCTAAAATGCGACTATTGTATTAAACGTAGTGTTTAAATACAAAATAAACGCTACAGTAGGTATATCACCAGAAGGAAGTCTCTGTTCTTCTTGTGCATACCCTGCTACTTTAAATATTTATTGCCAACAGAAGCCCTTTACGTTGTGACAAAGTCGCTTCTCAGTGATCCGAAGCGTTTACTTGCAACGCTTGATGGCTGTGTACACAACACTTGCTGCATGAACAAATACACTAAGGTACCAAAGGAAGTGTCATAACCCCTGCAGAGATTGATGCAAACTTCAGTCCCTACTTATGCCGCCCTTATGGGCTAGGTTACCTCCAGACATATAGTTCTGACTTCGAAAGATCGATACATAACTTGATTACAAAGTCACCGCTTATTGGGCGATTTGAATTTCGTCATAAATTTCAAGAGTGACAGTGCTTTTTACAAGAAGCGGACACTCTGCTTAGCGGTTTGTCTGTCCATCAACAATAGATGCCTCTCTATGTATGTTTTTAGTAACTCCCAATTTAGATCAGTGTTGAGATAGTGACAGTTTTTAAATACCAGATGATAATGCAGGCAAAAATCGGAAACATTTATTCCATTGTAAACG
>JAUYWV010093845.1:0-14401 GCA_032274565.1 Nematoplana nigrocapitula
ATGCACTGAAAAGTATTACTTTTCAAACGGCTGCATGTATGGAAAAGTGAACTTTTCAAGGCATGCAGAAAAAAATAGCTATGTTAGTGTAGTAGCTAAATATTATAAATATTAGGATAAATGGTCAACATGTGGAAAATGTTGACAACTTCGTCTAACATAACAGCTGTCTTACAACATGTGAAGGCTTGTATGTGATCCTCAAGACGAAAGGGACCCGTTCGTGATTGACCACGCGTGCAGTGCGATCCAAGTCGACTCTTCGTTAGGGTTCTTTGCGAATGTGGAATCCTATTTTAGATCACTTAAAGAAGACCGACTATCTCCCGCAAAACCGCATTTATAGCCGACATTTCTCTCTAGCTCGAGCTGAAATCCCAAGATGATGCACAAGAAAATGAAGAGTATGGCCTCTACATTCCCTTCTAGAAAAGTGTAGTCTGCTAATGCTCCCTCTGAAGCCCTCTCTTAGTCAGCCTAGGCAGTGTTCTCTGTTTTCGGCAGGGCATACATCTAGGGCTTCTAGAAAAAGAAGAATCCCTTTCAAATTTCCAGCATCCTCAGAGATAACGGAGTGGCACCATGTATCCACGTTCTGTTTTTTTCTGCGGCATTCTCGAGGCACACCATCAGCAATGGGCAACTACCATTACCCTCTACTTTTGGGAGGTGCAGATCGATTCCCCCCAACCACGCCCACTACCAAACCCTCTACAGCACATCTGTGTGGTTAACATGACAGACTACTATGATAGTAGTGATGCAGAGGTAGACACCAGCATCCACTGCAGAGGACAGCGGCCACAGGAGGAGACGCCGAACACCGGACAGTTTTGTTCGTCCTGACGGACTTAGTCGGTGCACCGCAATGGGGTACTTACCGTTAACACCTGGTTTTTGGACAGCCACTGAACTTAATCATGAAAGGTTGACCTAGCCGACAATCGAACCAGGGGACATCGGTTTTCGTAGCTAACGCGTTACCACTACACCAACGAGGAAGGGTTGTGTAGAAGGTGCGAGGAGGAAACGGAAACGGTGGAACATGTAATGGAGTGCCCGGCGGGCTGGAAGAAGAGGACCGAGCTGGAGTTGGAAGGCATGAGGGACCTGTGCAGAAAGCCGTTTGAAGGATTGGCCTACTGGAAGTGGTTCAGGAAGAAGGGCCTCTGACTGAACGACGACGACGACTCCACCACGCGGGAGATCGCGGACTCCGCCTTGGGAATATGGGGGACAAACGCTAAACCAACAACAATAGAGGTGGTAAAGGTATAGCAGAAAACCTGCGCTCGCCTAATCACGGGTTGTACCAAGGCCACCCCAACACGGTTGGTTCTTGAGGCAGCAAGGTTGGAAGGCCTAGCTACCCTGGCGAAAGTCGCGGCGGCCGTCCTGAAGGAAAAGGCTCTGAGACTGCCACCGGACGTCCCGACCCAACAGGCAGCAGTTAGGCCACGCCTAAAGAACAGCCTACGACCTCCATCAGAGAAGCAAACTGGAAGCGGCGAGGAACAATCTTCCACCGCCACCGCCAATCAACGACGATGAACTGGTTCCTTGCAGGATCTGCTGGCGGTGTCGTGCGGACAGATTGATCACGGAGACCGGGGTAGGGGACCATGAGATGGAATAGCTACTGCTCACTTCTGGGCCAGTCCCGTGGGAGGTTGAGGGCACCCTTGAAAACATATCCTTCTTTGAGAGGATGCTTCGGGGGACCGAACGCACAGCCACATCTGAGATGCGCCAGACAACGGCTTAAGCAGCTCTGACGGGACTCCCACTGGCGGACACAGTATGTGGACGGAGAGAAGGGGTAGAGGATGGAGAGGAGGGACCCTGGTGAGTTTTCCCGATGGTACAACCGTCGAGAGAAGGGCAGCAGCGGGTCATCTGTGCAGCAGTTTCGGTGCAGAGCTCATGGCGATGAAATCGAAGCCGTGCTTTTGACCCACTGCATTGTACATATCTCTCAAAGACCAATCTGGTACTTCCAGGTGGTCCACAAAGTTGAAGTGTTACAATTTGTTGAACAATTCCTAAAAAATCTCAACATTGTCATAGATGGTTGGCCATGAAGATTCCTCCATCTACGGGGCTCAGTTTCTAATCAAAATAGTTTCTCAGGCGCAGTGAACGCCCAAAATATTGAGCTGTCGTTTCGGGGTAGTTTGTGAGATTCGCTGAGTAAATTAGAGTATCTGTGGTGACTCCAGCCGAGATAGGCCTACCGTTGCTGGTTGCAGCTATAACAACAATTTCATAGGATGCTTAGCCGTACGTACCTTGAATATCTAGGGCACTATTCCTTTAATATATGTATGATTTCATGTTGCGCATGCAATTATTATCTGGTCTCACCGATCTATAGGCCTACTTTGGTTAGATGGGGCGTGGAACAGAGAGGAAGATACGACACAGTGGGTCTAAATAAAAAATTGCGCAATAATTCTGAAATACAGCGTAATTCGATTATAACAAGATTGAAGGGACTGTGTGTTTGTTTGTACTAGTCATATACTATATTTGTGGGAAGTTCACCACTGGTAACCAGGCGCAGGGAATAACAAAGTTAGTGTGTCAATGGTACTTGGCGTATTTTAAGTGCCCTCTTGGTGACCGAGACACGCCATAGGCACCACATGTGGATTGCAAGACATGTGCCGAAAACATGCGGCTCTGGTATGATGGAAAGCGCAAGTAGATGCCTTTCGACATTCCGATGGTAAGACGTGAGACCACCAATCAACTCGATGACTGTTATTTCTGTCTGACGAAGATTAGTGGCATCGCGAAGAAGATGAGGAGTAGCATCGCGTAGCTATATTCCATCAGCAATCTGGCCGGGTGCCCCACTCTGAAGACTACCCTATTTCCAGTGCCCCCCAACAATCTGCCAGACCTGAGCAGCAGCGACGAAGGTGGCAGCGAGAGTGGTGCAAGTATCAGTGTTAGCTCTTCTCCATACCGACCAGACCGGAGAGCAGACGACGCGCCGCAGCTGCTGAATCGACCATCTTATCAGGGACTTGGGTCTAGCCAAGATCACTTCTGAGCTACTGGCTTCACGACTGAAGGAGAGGAATTTGTTAGAACCTGGCACATGTGTGAGCAAGTACTGACTCCGTAATGAAGAGTTCAAATCCTTCTTCAACATGGTAGCCTCGCTGGCGTATTGTATTGACGTCAGTGGGTTAATCGAGAAACTGGGGGTTAGTTATGACCCAGATGAATGGCGACTGTTCATCGATGCATCGACCAGAAGTCTGAAAGCTGTGCTCCTCAACAATGGAAACCAGTTAGCCTCAGTCCCAGTAGCACACTCTGTCCAGATGAAGAAATCGTACAATAGTCTGAAGGTGATGCTGAAAGCGCAGGACTATGAGGCACATCGATGGCAAGTCTGTGGTGATTTGAAGATCACTGCCTTGGTAAGCAAGGAGGGTACACCAAGTACCCTTGTTTTCTATATTTGTGGAGACAGCAGAGCGGATACCCACCATTACATCAGAAAACACTTTATTTAACACCTCACCGAACAGCAGCATGGTGCAGCTTCAGGGATGTGGTTCAGTAATTTCTCAGCAACCACAAAGTTGAAGACTACTTCAGGCAACTGGGAGCCAGGATGTGCATCAAAATGCACTTCCTGCACTCCCACCTGGACTACTTTCCGGAGAACCTCGGCGCCCTGAGCGAAGAACAAGGAGAGCGATTCAACCAGGATCTCTGCAAAATGGAGCGGCGCTACCAAGGCCGGCCGGTGGGACATCACCATGATGGCTGACTACTGCTGGAGTTTTCCGCGCAGTAGCACTTCAGACCACAGCGGGAAATCCAGGAAAAATCCTTTCTAAATTGACTTTGAACTAGCGTAATTACTAATTGACGATGATAATAACGATTTTCAAATCACATTTTTTAGTATATCGAAATGCATGCATTCTATACCTTGTTTGGCCTAAAAAGTAAAAACAAATTCGGACCCGTTAGAAAAAAGGGTTTTGTATTTGAATTCAGGACCTCAAAATTAGTCAAGGCCAGGTACTTTCATAAAAACATCAGTCAGTTTTTTCTCTTTTGTATACCCGTGTTATCGATTGATCTACAGATTCAATTTCTTTACTAAGTGTGTTTTATATACAGTTCCACAGAAGACAAAAATTGATCAATATTTAAATATATTCTTAAGATAGAACTTCTTTTTGTTTCGTATAAAATAACATCCTATTTTATATTCTATAATAATTAGATTGAAAATTGCCTCGGTTACCACCCCTTTCATAATTCGCTGTGTGTGTCCCTTGAGAGACATATTTTGTTGAGAAGTAAATTAAGAAAATGACTACCTAACAGAAATTATAAATATTATAACAAAAATTTAAAAGAAAATTATATGATAATCTTTGTGACGTTCGTATACTAAACAAATGCTACACTAATTAACACAACAAGTTCAATATTAATTTATAAACTTTTCTAAAAAAAACATCTTGTTTGTTTTTACTTAGTCGTCAGAGTTTATTTATCTACAATATATATACTGTATATTGTATATATAAATTATTCTAATGCTTTTTACTCACTACGGATAGATGACAGATATGTTTTAAATAAAAAGCCTTGCGTTAATTACGACTTTGACAATTCCTATCGGACTTGAAAGAGTAGCAAAAAAATCTTTTTTGTTGTTAAAGAAGTTGTACGGATATAATATTTCTGAAAATTCGCGCGAGACAGATTCAAGCTGGCGATTTGAGTAAACAAGCGTGTTTAATTCTCTCTCAGATTGAGAAACCCTGCAAGGGGACAGAATATTTTTCTTCCTACCCACTGAAATCTGATCTTCAAAGACCCACGGAGTGGGCAAGCTGCGTCGACTTGTTTGCCTTCTTTGCCTTCTGTCCCGAGCTGGAAGGAAGTGGAGGAGGAGGAGGAGGAGTACTTACGTTACTCCTTCTTGGTTTTCTCTTTTGTTCCACGTTAACCGGCGCTCGCGCACAACGCCACAATAAAAATAGATTTTTTGTGACTCGGACTAAGCTGGTTGACTCGGTATATCCCAGCCAGCCATAGTTCTCTGCTCTGTTTATCTTTTGCCAATTCGCCGACTCTACAACTGCTTGGCATGTTTCCCCTGGAAAGTTCTATATCGTCCCTTTCTCTGGTGCTGACTGATATGGCGATGCACAAGATTTTGCTCAGTCATTTGTCAAAAGTTTTGTTTCAGTTTATACCAAACACATGAAAAAAACAGATTGAGAGCTAAGCAAACAGAAATTCCACATCGATGCTGCCTGAATAGGGCGTAATTACCTTTTGTTGCTAAGTTTGCAGGGCAACTCAGAGTTGATTTTTCATTTCATTTTATTTGTTTCTCGGGAGATTAATTTGAATTCTACAGTAGAACTAATTCTTGATGAATATGTCGTTGAAGAAATTTCTATCCCTCTGTTTGGGTGTCGCACATATTACTAAATAGGGTTTCAACATACATACAGCAAAGTATAATTTCAAATATTTTGAGGTAAACAGTAATTATTGCAGTAATGGTTTCAGCCCTTTACTATTTTTGATGCTGGCGTCACAGTCAACTGTGGTTTTAGATAGTCTACTATACGTAGGAAAAAGTCAGTAGCAGGACATAAATCCAAATTCTGCGAATAATGTTCATGTAAATATTTTAAAAGATTTCCTTTGTGGCAAATAAAAGTTGTTCAAGATATTATGCAATCAATAACAAATATGTTCATGACACACTGGGAGTAAACGTTAATAAGAAATAATTCGCATAAAACCAACCCTATCTTCATCAGTACTTAATCAGATCGTTAGCCGTCCTTTCGTGACCCCCCGCACTGTCCGTCTCCAACCAACTCTGTCCATCGCTCTTGCATTGATTTCCGCCATTGTTTCACCAAGTTATTTGTTATGACCAGTACACCTGGCCTTGGGTCGTCCACATCCTGGTCTCCCATCAACTGCTCCTTCAATGAAGGTCTTCTCGAGACTCTCGCCTCCACGTCGTCGGATGTTGCCGAAAAAAAGTTTTTCGACTTCTGATGATACTGTATTGACAAGACTATTGGTATTGTGCAAAGAAGCTTGTCTTTTCAATCTAGACACCGCAGATAGATAAAAAACTCGCCAACCAAACTTCGTTCTGAAAGGTGAAAGAATCAGTAACAAGCTTTGCCTGAGGGCCTCGCGGGCATAACGCCTGGCAGGAAGAAGAAGGATTGTGCACTTTCTGTGATTTTAGCAGTTCTCGACTACCACTTGATGTTCAGCATTCTACGATAGCACCATAGTTCGAAACTTTCAATTTGCAAAAATTCATCTTGTGTCAGTGTCCATGATTCGCACCCATAAAGAGCGATACTAAAAATTAACGATTTCAAATGTCTGAGTTTGGTGCCTTTTGAGATGTCATGCGATTTCCACTTTTTTCTGAGGTCGACAAAGGCTTGTCTGGCGATGACGAGATGAATCTTCACTTCCTTTCCGTTTCCCCCTATGTTTGTAGTCGTGCTCCATAGAAGGTGAAACTTTCAACAACGTCAATCTATTCGCCATTTTGCGTAACAGTCGTATCGGACCATCATCGTTGATTACCATTAGTTTAATTTTAATTACATTAAAAAATAAGCATGCGTCTTCACTGGCAATTCGTATACACGTTCTATGAGTTCTTGGATTTCTGCTCTTGGTGTCGTCCGCATAACGGAGATTGTTGACCTGAACGCATCTCATCCAAACCTGTCGATTTCCCCTACTTCATCTTGCGAACTGCATGTTCTGTTTCGGATATGAGAATGAGTGGCTCATCCTCGTAGTCTAGCAACACTGTCAGTCTGTGTGTCTCTTTGCACTCATACAATTTTTCCCAGTATTTACGACATCTATTTTTGATGCATCCACTTTCTGTTAAAACATTACCACCTTCGCTCTTAACCACGTTGATTCTTGATGTTGGTTTCTTTGTCAACGTTTTGACGACCGAATGCGTATCTTTTGTACCAACCTTATAGGAGACACATATATAAGTCACATGGTAAAGAGATATTCTAATGACGGAATATAAATATAGCACAACAATCGAAATCGAATGTTTATATAGTATATTGTGTTTTTTTAGAAATAAAAGTATTTCATGTCATGGTGTCGGCCAGTTTGGAGTTTGAGAATGAGGTACGGTGAGTAAATAAAATTTTAAACAGGCAAAAAATGGTTATCGCAGAAACTCTTTTCAATTATGTACTACTGTACAGTAGATGTCATGAAGAAGGCAACATGAATAACTCCTGAGTAACAATCAAACAAGATAAATCTGGGAGCAGGGGCGTCGGAACCGGGGGAGGGTCAGGGGGAGATTTCCCACTCCCCACTTTTTTGAACGATTTATTCCAAAAGTTTACACTATTCCGAAACTTCCACCAATCAATTCTAAGAGTGCTGTACCAGTCGGAAATTTGCATCAGGATTTAGGGATGTCCGATGCGTCTCGAGACACCCCTTGAAGAAATCGGCACCCACTCGGTGACGCCGATGTTTAATTGGTTAATGTCAGTATTCACTACATGAGTTATACTAGTTGAAAGAACTATAGTTCCTCACAAATCATTTCACACTTCACATATTTGCCTGCTTCGGCGCTCCTTAGCGCAGCATACCTACAGTATTCACTTACACTTACCTGCTCTTACTACACATCTTTTCTATGAAATAAATTACATTTTTCCACACGCCAGTACTGTGATTCCTACAAATTTGGAACCCCCCTAACCTTACCTCTAAAAACACTCCTAAATACCTAACGCCCCGTGCCAATCACCGAAAGGGCAGTGATTAATCAAATTGGTCATCGAAAATCTGTAGTTTATCGGGAAATTTGTATAGAATCGATAGTTGAAATTATCCTATTTTTGTCAATTCGGAATTTAAGGAGTCATTTATCTTGCCCCCCTTCACACTTTTTGAATGCTTGTGGTGCTACTGAGGAGAAAAGAGAACAAATTACTAAACTTACAATTATCAATGAAAGGCATATGGACACATGGAAAATAAAATTTTAATTACTTTACTTAATTTTAAGGATGCATTTGATAGCATGCAGTATTAAGCCTAATAGTTCAATATTGTCTCAGAAGAGTCGCTTACAGCCCAGAGGACTAGATTAATCCTCCTCAAAAAATTGACGACCTTGAGGGGGTATTTACTAATTAAGTCATCATCGTACGGTTGGAGCTCGACAAGGATGAAGGATTACATCTGATAATATTAACAAATTACAGTTAGATGGGTGACTTCTTTCATGCACATGCGATTTAAATGTACAACTATACTCACTAATGACAGAAAAGACCAAAGTTATGACATATGGGTCTAGGACAAGACTAACGGAACAAAACATCAATAAGCAAGAAAGCAGACTGGAACAAAGTGGAAGATTCAAATATCTAGGTGCAGTGTCCACTGAAGACTTTATTTATTTGTTTTAATGAACTCTGTCTGTCGTCCATCATTAACTTTGAATTTCCTGATGAAAACATGTCATAGTTTAATGTTTATTCGTGCAATTTGGGCACTTCTCTTTCTCCTTTGTATAATTTTTTTTCAGACAGACTCGCTTCCTACATTTTTCACTATCTTAGAAAAACTTTCAGTCGAAAAACTCGAATTACATGAGCACGTTTTTCGATCATTATCGGTAAGGAGAAACGCGCACCTATACAAGTAGATATTGTTGACGCTATGAAAACGTCTAAGCCCGATGTACGTTTTAGTTTCATATATCTTAACATATTTTTTCCTTTGTGAAATTGTTTTATGTCTTGTTAAATTGACCTATTTTCAATCGGCATGATGTGATAAAGTATCCTTAATGAGAAATGTATTAATCAAATACAAGCGTAGTACACTAATTGGGTCTTGTATGGTTTCTCTGGCAGTTACTCACTGCAAATGCAGACCTGATATTAGTCAAAACTATATTTAGCCTGGGAAAACGTCTACATGTCTTGCATGTGTCGATAGAGGTGCTTTTTATTTTGAAATGTATACTTAAAATTTCAATCTTATTATTTAAGTTGGTATTTGTGCACCGTGTTTCATTGCATACATTTTTCGTACTGCTAGGCAAAACAATTGTTTGCATAACTATGTAGTTACGACAAATACATGAAATTCTCGAGGTGTAGTCTTCAATGTAAAGAGACTCGATATATTGTGCCTTGCAACGCTTACAGATTACATTTCTTATTTAGTTTAATAAATGTGATTTTCTTGTGACTCCTTACAACTAGCCATCTGTCTCACGGAGTAGGTATACCCGTGTCTCAACATGTATGAAATTACGTCTCTTGTTTTAAGTGACATTAAAATACAGATATAGCAAAACGGCTTGGCCGGTATTTACATATCTTCGTTGGAATGATGAACCGTGTAAAAACTATGAGTCACATATAAATAGATTTACGTATACAGTATACTGTATATGCCCTCTGAGGATAACGGTTTCACCAAGTGGACTTCAAACATACGGTAAATAATAAACATGCGCTTTGGTCTAAGGCTAAAAATGTATTTTTGTCCAAATATAATGCTAAAAAACTATTTCTCGTTTCAATATTTACACTTGCCTTGTCAAACATGCATATATTGTACGGCTGAAAAATTGCAAATGATGAAATTGACGCTTTTCTTTTACACAAAGAAGGTATATGCCATTATTGATTAACATCTAAATGTCTATTTTGTTTTACCTGCAAACTAACCTTTCTCAAAATTATTGTTAGTGCTCCATTTGATTTTTTGGGGGTGTGCAAATGATTAATGACAAAGATATTTTTAATTTATATATTGTTTTATTTATTTTTTGCATGCCATTTCACAAACAATGGACTAAAAAATCAAATACAATAGTGTTATACAATACATATTTTATTTAACAATAATTTTTATACACACTGCCTTATTGATATGAAGGAATGGCAATATGCAGAAATTATCCCGATACCAATTAACGTATAGATCTTGTATCTTGTCTAGGCGGCTTTATTTTGAGGAGTTTGGAAGAGAAGGACAAAATCCACAAATGAGAAATGTTCAGAGGTTGACTAACGGATAGCTTTGGCATCTTTAATCAGCATGTATGTAGTATCTTGATGTTGGTGGGTTAATCCGGGATCAAGAAATCCTGTTCCGTGTGTGTGTGTGTATCAAATTACAAAAATAACCGAATTTGTTTCGAGTATAGACGAAAAAATAAGCGATTGAGAGATCAATACAGGCAAACGAGGTTTGCGTAGTGAATTGATTTAATATAAAAACATACACCGATATCTATCTATCTATCTATCTATGTATCGTGTTCTTCTAAGAGGTAGGTAACCATGGACTTCCACAAATCTCTATCCTTGCCAGGTTTTCAACACATTTCGTACAGTCAAGCTTTCTAGTCTTTCCTCTGCTACTTGCACCTGCATCCATTTTAGAATACTTTCCATGTATGTTAGACGAGGTCGTCCTCTTCTTCTTTCTTCGTCTCACCCTGTTCGCGGATAAAAAAATCAGGCTATCTAACTGGAGGGTCGGTTCGCCAGATCTGCCGTACAAATTCGCCAACTTTGATGTCGTCGTTCAGGACCTCGGAAAGCCTGGGCAAGGGCCCCCTGAGGCTGAGTCGGTAGGGCATCCAGACCGGACAACAACATAGCAGGTGCTCGACGGTCTTCATTTCCTGGCAGTTGGTACACAGAGGATCGATCGGTAGCTCTGTCTATCTTTTTTATTTTTCGATCAATCATGACTGATGTTATAATTTCTTTTAACCCCTCTTTCTTCATAACATGGGCCCAAGAATTCGAGATGCCTTTTATCAATTTGATCAATTTTTTTCTCCCATTGCTCTATTTAGGACTTCTTTATTTGAAATGTGGTCTATCCAGGATATTCTGAGCATTCTTCGCAAAAACCACATTTCAATAGCTTCAACCCGGCTTTCCTCCTGTGATGATATCGTTCAACATTCACTTCCATAAGTTAAAATGGAGTAGACATAATAACGTAGAATTATTTTCCTTGTTCCAATTGGCATCTTCCTATCTCGCAATAGTCTCTGCAATGACTGTTTCGACATGCTGATCCTTCTCTTGATTTCCGTGTCACATTTGCGATCTTCGATGATCAAGCTTCCTAGGTAGTTAAAAGATTTCACTTGTTTAATGTTGACTTCATAAATTTATAGCTGACACTTCTGATTATTTTGCTTGCTTATCACCATACATTCTGTCTTTTATAAATGATAGTAAGGCCATATTTCATAATAATTTCCTATTTTTACAACGTAGATATATATACTGTAAAGGTGAATTTATACCGCGCGGCCACAAAAGAATTTATTGTATAGTCAGCAGACAATTGTTGTTGACGTGGAAAACCGTCAAATGTCGCTTACAAACAATCCCGCAGAGCTTCAAATCACGGTACATTAAAAAAGCGTTTATTTATATGCATTAATTCGCTTTATCATGATTGTCTATGTAATATTAAATAAATCTAATCACAGCACAGATACTTAATATATACACCCAATCAGGTTTCCAAGCACCTATTTGCTTTATAATTATTTTTCTGTCATATCTGAATAAGTACGACTCGTGTTTGTTGCTATTAAAGACACCTTACTGGCGCATAGATAGTTTAATATCACTCAGATTTGCATGTAACTGAGACTGACACCAGTCCTCACCCAAGAGATATCCAAACGTTTTATTGCATTATTCGCTTCAGAAGGGTGGTAGCAAATTATACAAAAGGCCCAGGTTTCACGGAACACCACACGTATATGCACAAGCCTAACCAAGATATCCCGAAGCCTCGTGTATTCACACTACCACTCTAGGTGGTAACCGGGACTTCGTGTGCGTAGAGGCACTGGAGGTTACATGATTGTCCCCCGCCCCCAAGAGAAGGTGATCAAATGAGATGAGGGTTAGACTGTGTAGGTATTTACAAACTCACGTAATCGCATTCGCAAAGATGTTTTAAATATTCTATGGCAATACAACATGTCGGACAGTTATCATAACATCGCTAAGGACGGCCAAATAGCACCTGCAAAAGTATCATTTAACATTGACTATTTGCGTATCAAGGGATGCATTATTTATCGGTAACCTTGTATGGCCAAAAGCATTCTCGTTGTTGTTGTCTTCTTCTTCTGCAAGTGAGGGGAGCGATGTGTTCTTTGAAAAGAGCACATGAGGTCCTCATGGGGTTACCCTCACTTCTAAATACCTTCACACAGCGTGTCTTTGATTTGGAGTTGTGCGAATCTTCTTTCGAGGATTTTTCTACAAACTTCCGGTTCCCTTGTCATCAGTTTTGATGTGATTTCTTCTTCTGTTGTTGTTGCTAATCGTATGTTATTTTCCGCTGGACATCAGCAAAGTACAGTATATGTGCAGTTGTTCTTTTCTTATTCCTATTCTTGGCATATGGCGTCTTCTTCTATGTTGATGGTATTTATAGCACCTAAGTTATTAGGCATGCTCTGTCCTGACTCTGGTGAAAAGGCTGAGAACTTGTTTTGGCCATTAGTTTCTTCGTATATTTCCTTGGCTCTTTGGTATGAGATTTGCCATTTTCTTGTTTTTATGTTGTTGTTGTTGCGGCTACGCATCAGATTCTGACAGGGCAGTCCGATTCAAACCTAAAATGGTCTCGTTGTCTGCCACCCAACTACACAGGGATTCGACTGCCCAACCAGATATCTGCGCTGCAACACTAACAATGTATCCCTTGATAACCAACTAGGCAATATTAAATGATTTTTGCAGGTACTCTTTGGCTGTCCATAGCGCTGTTATGACAGCAGTCTGACATGTTAAATTGCCTTGGAGTATTTAAAATATCTTTGAGATTTTGATTGAGTGGGTTCGTAAATACCTGCAGAGTCTAACCCTTACCTCACTTGATCAACTTCTTTTGGGGACAATCACGTAATCTCCATAATAGCCGCATTCAGCGACATAAGAAAACATTTCGGTTGGTCAGCAGCTTTTGGGATCGGCCAGACATGTGCCAGGAGAGCAACGGACAGCAACTGGGTATGTGCCTTAAATGAATAAAATTTTGTGTTCATTTATTTATACGTAAACTGTTCATAAACGTATTATGTGCATCTATATAATTTACAGTTTTTTATTCAGTGAATAGATGACGAAAATTTTACAGCATACAGCTTATTATTCAGCTAATTAATTAAACTTTGCGGCTACCATATTGAATAATATAACAGTATGAATGTTAGGAATAAATCAATTCGTTTACTAGATGACAAAAAACATTTTAAGCGCTTACAATGACCCTTACCGCAAATATAACTGCTAGAATTGCGTCTGAAAAGACTTATAGTAGTTTCTTTCATTTACGATATATCAAAGGATACCTCAGGTTTCTACAATATATTCACTGTTCACACTCAAACTCAAGATAAAAAAAGCAAATTATTCAGAATGTTTAGTTATATTACTCAACGCTGGCTTGCAATCACTGATACAAGCAAAACACTGATACAAAGGAAGGATGGCTCTTCTTCTCACCCAATTTCGTCAGATATTTCCTTTTACCCCTAAATCAAAATACATATGCCAGAAATGGAGTTGGCTTCAGCTTCTGAGAGAAAAGGTTTTTTAGAATCGTCGGATTTTTCTTTATACAGTAGATGAAGCTCTTGCCCGCCGGAAATGTTTATTGAAAACAATAGGATTGTCTTCCTTTACTATAAACTTGCGTGTTTTAGTTTCCCACTGTCTTTGCAAAATTTGTAATTCATTGTTTTTCATTGAAGTGAAACTTGGAAAACTCCCAATGTGCCACAGAATATTTATATAGTTTCTGGACAGGTGCCACGGTGATATGGTGTTTTTAGTGTATGGATTTGCTAACAGTTGAAATTAGTCATTTAGTGAAAATGCTCTCTCTCCCTTTGTCATTGTAGAAAGCTCCGAGGGCCGTCACAATCTTTAGCATTTATCAAACATTTTATAATCACCAAATATTCATACTCGAATGATTCCTCAAACATTGCAACACCTAATATGAATTCCCTGACGTATGAATAAAACTTTAAAAAATCATATTTTTAATTTCACAAGAGATACAGTATGTATGCAGTATATGTTGGATCAGTCTGTTTGTTTGTTAAAGTTCTACAAGATCAACAATAGTTGAGCAGCCCAAGATTAAACTGATAATTACATTTTCATAAATAGTATAAATGGGCGGTGACACCGGGTATTAGAGTCTCGAATTTTAATTGGCATCTTTGACAACCCATACCATCAAATCCTCTGGTGTAGATAGACAGCGCAGGTATGGGTTCCCACCTACG